>JAFVLL020033839.1:0-24748 GCA_021397915.2 Tor tambroides | reverse complement strand
TTTTTAACCTAGTCAAAATAACCCAACTGCAGTTTGATTGAGATTAATTGGAATGCACAATGAAAAAACATGATTTCTGAGAATTGTTAAAAACGTTATCTGTTTTTGCAAATGAACTCTTCATATGTGTATAGGCAGAAGCCAAGTTTCAAAGTCTTTTTGAAATGTCAAATCTCCAGTGCACATACAGTGTAATTAAATGGAAAAGGAGTGACCAGTATGTTATTTAAACTTTTTCCTGTTGTGTTTTGCAGAAGAAAGAAAGCCATACAGGTTTTCACACGACATGAGGGCGAGTAAATGATGACAGAATTTTCATTTTTTGGTAAACTATTGCTAAAACGCCAGAGACAATATTTTCCAGAAATAGAGATGAAAGAGCAGGAGGGACACAGTCAGTCATGACTGGTGCTTGTGTGAGTGTGAGTGTGTGTGTGTGTGTGTGTGTGTGTGTGTGTGTGTGTGTGTGTGTGTGTCACAGACAGGTAATGATGTAAGAAAATGCAAACTGCACTCAGAAGGCAGCTGTCCCAGAACTTCCACACTGATTTGATGGATTATTGCTGTTGGCTGTCTCAGAAGTTTCCAGAGATCTAATCACTGACTGTGGACAGTTTGTTAGCAAAGTTAGTTTGTTCAGTCTTTGAAAGTTTAGATATAGAAAAGTAGAGGAGGATGCTGGGACAGTGTGCCATTTATACAGCATGAGTCACGGCTTGGTAAGTGAGATATGCCTGGGCATTTAGGGATTCAATTACAGAGGCTTTCTGCAGCCGGGATCAAGAGTAAATTACCTGAGAATTAAAGGGATAGTTCTGAGCAAATTCTGGTATGATTTACTCACCCTCATGTCGTTCCAAATCCATATGACTTTCTCTCTTCGGTGGAATGCATTTCAACTGAGGTAGCAAACAGGATGCAGAATTGCAAAGCAGAATTAAGATGGAATGGAATCCAAAGATTCATACCTGCTGAAAATGGAGTTTTTAAATACATTTTACATGATATTAATATATATTTTCAGGTCACACTTTAGTTTGGGGACCAATTCTCACTAAACTCCTAATTTGCTATTCATTAACAGTAAGGTGGTTAAGTTTAGGTATGGGTAGGGTTAAGGGATCTAAAATATGGTCATGCCGAATAAGGCATTAATTATGTGCTTTATAAGCACTTATAAACAGCCAATATGCTAGTAATATGAATGCTAATATGCAACTAGTTAAAAAGGGAGAATTGGTCCCAAAGTGTTAGCTATTTTGAGTATGAATTTTTCATAAATATGTTATCATTAACAACGGTGGAAGATAAATGTCAGTAAATGAATAAACAAATATCAAAACAGTTTGCTAGTGAATTATTCAGACCAGTTTGTGAAATGTACTTAAAACAATAAGGACTTCAAATGTATTCAGTATAGAAATTTCAATGATTTCTAGGATTGTATTAATTTGCATTACTCCGGATCCGGAAATCACTAACTAACCGAGTAACTATAACTAACTAACTAAATACATAAATAAACAGACATTAAAATTCATAGCTGCTGTAGTTTTTAATATATTTTACATAACATTAATATATTTTCATCATGAATTTGAAATAAACATGCTATCTTTAACAACACTGCACATACATTTCTATACCTAAATAAATAAATTCTATAAATACATTTCTATAAATAAATAAATAAATTTAAAACAGTTTGCTAGTGAATCCTCCAGACCAATTTGTGAACTGTATAGAAAATAATTGATATAAAGAATAATTCAATCATAGCAATATCTTACCAATATGTATCTGAAATAGCTAGAAAAAAAAAAGTGTTTACTATGGAAATATTCACTTCTTTTTTCTAGATTTTATTACTTTGCATGAGCCTTCCAGACCTGGAAATCACTAAATAAATAAACAAAACCAAACAATCACATTATTCAAAGAAATTCATAACTTCTGTAGAGGTAAAATGCAACTTTTAATATAATTTCTATATTTTTTGTTAAATATGTTTACTTATATATTAATAATATATTTATCAGTAATTTCCATAAACTTGTTATCAGTTGTGATCATGTTGAATTGCAACTCGGTAAATTCCTCATCCTTACAACAGAAATCCTACAGTATCTCAACATTCTACAGTCCGCAGATGATTTGATTCACATCATGCACTGAAAGAGAGCTGAGAGAGAAGTGACAAACATATAATCTTCCCCTCCTTGTTCTCTACACCCTTTTTCCTTTACCATCTCCTATCATCTACTTCTCAGTTCCATTGCTCCCTCCTCATTATCCTTCCTGTCACATCTCTTATCATGGACATCCTGAGCACAGGGATTTGTGGGTATTCTGTAAGCCTGCTTGTAAAAGCAGGGTTTATGTGATTGCATGTGAGGGAGAGGAAGAGGACACATGAACTGAGATCTAGTCCTTCGCTCCACGTACTTGTTTCATCTGGACCAGCTCACTGAGGACTCCAGTGTAATGAATTATAGAAGCACAGAGCTATTCTACTTGGCCCTTTTAATAAACATTCGCAGACATGCACAAGCCAATAAAAAATTAAATCGACCATAGTGACACACACCCAGACATGTGAGCCCAACCAAGACATGGCAAACACAGTAAGTCACGAAATCAGACAGCATACACATGGGGAAGCTCATGGGAAAAGGTTTGTCTGGGAATTTTTAGGGTGCTGAGGCCGTACACCTTTGTTTATTGCAATGATTGCAAGGCATTGTTACGGGGCTGACGAGACGTGAGACGTGCGGATCCATATGCAAAGCTTTATTATAAGACATGGTCATACAGGCAGGGTCGGAAGACAGCAAACAGGTATGGTAAGGGCAAGACAAAGCAATCCGTAGAGCAAGCGTGGGTCGACGATCGGCGAACAATATCCAAAAGGGGCAAGGCAGAGAGAATAATCCAGAAACGAGAGCAGGAATCAAAACACAGGGAAACTAACTAGGAACACGGAGAAACGCTTTGTACGTAGCGGGGCTAACAATACTCGGCAATGATGTTGAGAATGTCCATGGCTTAAGTAGTGTGAGTGTGATTGTGTGATCATTGGAATCAGGTGCATGTCGTCAGTGAAATGGATTGTGGGAAGTGCAGTCCAGTGTGCTGTGTGCTGAGAGAGTCCATGTGGTGAGTGGGTGACCTCTGGTGGTGATTGTCCGGAATAGCATGGACCCGATTCGTGACATAGCCCCCCCCCAAGGAGCGGCTTCCAGACGCTCTTAATATCCAGGAGGGCGGTGGAGCGGAGGCGGAACAGGGGGAGGGACGGAGGGCCAGGTCCATGAGGAAGTGGGAAGACCGGGAACTGAGGCAGAGCAGGACACCCAGGCGGAACCGGAGACCGGGACAGAGCAAGAGCCCACCAGGGCGGAGCAGACGGACCAGGAGCCCACCAGGGCAGAGCAGAGGACCACCAGACCAGAGCAGAAGACCACCAAACCCAAGTAGCAGACTGGGCAGGAAACCATGGCAGGGACTGGGACCTGGGAGAAACAGAAACAGAGAACACAGGCCACCACGGCGGAGCAGAAGGCCACCAGACCGGACCAGAGGACCACCACGGCAGAGCAGAAGACCACCAGACCTGAGCGGAAGACCACCACGGCGGCGCAGACGGGACTGGAAACCATGGCAGAGTCTGAGATCTGGGGGAAACAGAGACAGACAACACAGGGAGAGCAGAGACAGACAACACAGGGAGAGCAGAGACAGACGATGCAGGCAGAACATTCATAGTCTCAGGGGTCGCGGCTATAGCCGTGACAGGACAGGGCCAGAGTTCACAGACGGCCTCTTTAGCCGTGACTGGACAGGGCGAGAGCTCACAGACGGCCTCTTTAGCCGTGACTGGACAGGCAGTGAGTTCAGGAACGGCCTCCGTGGCCGTTACAGGGCAGACAGTGAATTCAGGAACGGCCTCCATGGCCGTGACAGGGCAGACAGTGAATTCAGGAACGGCCTCCATGGCCGTGACAGGGCAGACAGTGAATTCAGGAACGGCCTCCGTGGTCGTGACAGGGCAGACAGTGAGTTCAGGAGTGAGCGCCACCACTTCAGGAGGTTCTGCAGCGA
Source organism: Tor tambroides (assembly GCA_021397915.2). Lineage (NCBI taxonomy): Eukaryota > Metazoa > Chordata > Actinopteri > Cypriniformes > Cyprinidae > Tor > Tor tambroides. The sequence goes on along the minus strand of JAFVLL020033839.1, from coordinate 20,647 downwards.
AAGCCGCCACCTCTGGTGGTTCAGCAGTGGACGCCGTCTCCTCAGTGTTCTGGTAGCGGAAGCCGCCACCTCTGGAGGCACTGGAGCAGACTTAGAACAGAAGAGGCCCTGCCCGAGCAACCAGGTGCAGGAACAGACTCGTGGACAGGAGAGGTCTCAGGAGTGCAGTGTACAGCCCACACGCACACAATGGCGACCGCCATTACAGGGAGCACTGAGGTCAGGGGAACAGTCTCCTTAACTGCCAGTACTGAGGCCCTGGGAATGCCAGCTGCTCGCACCGATATCAATGGTGGGTCCATTAAACTGGTAATCAGTCCTGGCCCAAGCTCTGCATCCGCAAGAGCTTGGGTACTGTGGCCCCCCCCCAAAAAATCCTTAGGGGAATCTTTAGTGACAGACTCTGGCAGCTCAGCGGAGACGTGGTGAGACTCTAGCAGATCAGTGATGTGATCAGGTCCTGGGGTAGCAGAAATGACATTAGCAGACTCCGGATTGGTTGACATGTGATTAGATGGTGAGTTGATAGATATGACAGGAGTAAACTCTGACTTAACTGGCATGTGAGCAGGTCCTGGAGCAGTAGACATGACGTGAGCAGACTCTGGCTTGGCAGGCATGACGTGAGCAGTTGTGGCTGCCATTTTGTGCATGGGCACTGCCGCGGCCTCCATTTCTGTCACAGACGCGGTGTTGCCTTCCTCTTCCGCGACACCCACAGTGAACGATGATCCAGCACACAGTAAAGCGTAGTCCATATAATCCCTCAGACTGCAGTTAAAACTTCCCTCAGGTAACCAAGACTTAATGGCCTCATTTAGACCGAAGCGAAAAAGGTCCTTTAAAACGGTCTCGTCAAAAGGACTCCCATTCGATAACTCACAGAATTGTGTGACGTATTCCTCGATGGGTAAACTCCCTTGTCGAAGGTTGAGCAGCTGGTTGAATAGATCCATACCTGGCCAGGGTTCTTCAGAAAAGCTGCTGGATCCTTGTATGGCCGAGTATTCTGTTACGGGGCTGACGAGACGTGAGACGTGCGGATCCATATGCAAAGCTTTATTATAAGACATGGTCATACAGGCAGGGTCGGAAGACAGCAAACAGGTATGGTAAGGGCAAGACAAAGCAATCCGTGACAGAAGCGAGGCTCACGATCGCACAGACAGTATCCAAACAGGGCAAGGCAGAGAGAATAAACCAGAAACGAGAGCAGGAATCAAAACACAGGAAAACTAACTGGGAACACGGAGAAACGCTTTGTAAGTAGCTAGGCTAACAATACTCGGCAATGATGTAGAGAATGTCCATGGCTTAAGTAGTGTGAGTGTGATTGTGTGATCATTGGAATCAGGTGCATGTCGTCAGTGAAATGGATTGTGGGAAGTGCAGTCCAGTGTGCTGTGTGCTGAGAGAGTCCATGTGGTGAGTGGGTGACCTCTGGTGGTGATTGTCCGGAATAGCATGGACCCGATTCGTGACAGGCATTATGGTATTCATTTTCCTCAAAATAATTTTTAGAAATGCTTTCTAACTCATAACTGTAAGTAGTAACCTTCAGCATGCAAAACTTATCCTGCTATATTTGAGAATAAGATCACACACTGTGCATCCTTTATATATAGAGATTTTTAATCAAACTGCAGTAAAAACAGTCATACAGTAAAATATTATAATAATTTAAAATAACTGTTTTCTGTTTGAATATATATTTCCTGTGATGCAAAGCTGAATTTTTAGCATCATTACTCCAGTCTTCAGTGTCATATGATCCTTCAGAAATCATTCTAATATGCTGATTTGCTGCTCAAGAAACATTTCTTATTATTATCAACACTGAAAACAGTTGTGCTGCTTAATATTGTTGTGCAAACCATTATATGTTTTTTAGGATACTTTGATGAACAGAACAAGAACAGCATTTATTTAAAAATTGCAAATTGCAAAAATAAAACAGGTTTTAAAGACACATTTTGCCCCAAACTCATGAGCTAATGTTATGTTGAGCTACACTGATATGAGCACGCAAAACCTGTCGCATGCTCAAGTAATGTATTTTTAGTGTGGTGAGGATGACACAGCAACATACAGATATCTTACTAATAGATGCCTCTGCATGTTAAAATGATAGGAATAAGTATTTTAGCATTGCACACAATCACCTTTAAAGCACATTAATTATGAGCACCACCAGAGTAAAAGCTAGGTGACAAGTGTGCTCCATCTGTTCTGTTCAAGGGGACCTGGGGCAGAAGATCTGCCTCTTACAACTCTGCAACGACCCATCAATTTACAGCCAATGAGTAAGAACAATGACCACTAAGCTCATCAGAGATAAATCTTCCACGCGTGAAGCAGCCAGCTTTCCATTTATTACGCCGAATTATCGGCTCATCTGGAATACAGCATTTTGTTGTCTGCGGGACAAATGATCTCAGACAATCCAGCCTTTGTTATTCAAGATGTTTTAATGAGTTTGGGTTCGGGCCTGCATCATAATTAAAAGTGCAGCCGGTACATCTGTCAGGCTACGCTAAGTTGACTCACAGGGACCAAACACATGCTAGAAATAGAGCGAGGCTTGTTCTGTGAAAAAAACACATGATCTACATCTGTAAATGCAGTCTGCCTTCATTAAAACTTCAAGTCTCATATATTCACCGTTTATTTGCACCTCTTTAAAATCGACGCGAGAGAATGATGCATTCCGTTTCCTTGGCAGCCGAAAAGGGCCTGCGGATTTGAAATATTGCGCACCATTCTTTCAGTCACCGTGAAAAGTTTACCGGGAGAGAATTATTAGATCCCAGGGCTCCCAAGAATATTGAATGCGAATATGTACATGGGCCAAATACAGTCACTAATTCAGGCCCCAGAATCCTCGGCGGCACCCACAGTTGACTGCTCCAGTTGTTCCTGCAACGCTTCAGCTGCAGCAAGGAGAAAAAATGTGTCAAGCGCCAAGGACTACAGCATGCAGGAGGCGGATCCATAGAAGGACGGACAAAAGATGCATCCTATCTAACAATGCTGCATTTATTTTTTACAAAACAAACATTGTGAGAAAAGATACTCTTAATGAACATGGCAACAAACAGAGTATGAATACAGCGGAAGACAGATGGTTTCGCTGAAAACCCTCTATGGCACGACCTTCTGTTTTCAGCTGATATTCAGGAGAATAAGATGATGACAGATCCCTGAGTGATTTATGCTTGTTACGTTTTTGTTTTCTCCCACTAGCGCTGGGATGAAATTAAATTTGGCCTATCATTGAAATAAGTGTCCTGAGGAAATCACACCTGTCCTGGGGCTCTGGATTTGTTCCAAAACCTACTGAGCCACCTTCCTGCATGCTCCCTTCTAAGTCAGCATAATAATTAACTTCCTAAGTGGGCGATTTGGAAATCTACATAGACAGGTATATTGCTAAGCTAATAATGCAATATTCCAATGACCATAAAAATACATAAATTGGATAAAATATATGATATATTCAGTTGTTTTTAACTAAGACTAAAATCGTTAAAAACTAATAAAAATGACAAATGCATATAACAAAATGTAATAAACTTCATAGAAAAATTTAATACAAATATAAAAATCAGAAATAGTAGATTATTAAACCATAAAAAATAAAAAAATAAAAATATTTATTAAAAAATAAAAATATTAAATATAAATATTTGAGATATTTGAGATATTTTAGATATAAAATATTAGTAAATACTATAATAGTATATATATCACCATCAAATTATTATGATAAAACCTTTATATACGTTTTTTATTTATTTAGAATTTCTTGCTGTCAGACATCTTATATGGACTTTTTAATCAAGCTCTTCACAATGCATTATGGGATTGCATTCTCACACAAGAGTGCATGCAATGCTGCTTTAGAATTCATCCAAAGTAAAGTATCTATTTTTGGAAAAGATCTTAACTATACAGACAGCTAAGTCAACCTGAGCACTTTAGTCAGTCGGTAACTATGAGAAAAATTCTCTGCACACAAATCATTTTGTTTTGAGGAGGTCTATAATAGCAGGAGAAAACATCCATTACCATTCCTATTCATCTCAATGGCAGTTACTCGGCCAGCGCCTGCAGCTCCAAAATTATGCGACCTGGTTGTTGCATCATGGGCGGTCGTAAATGTCCTGTAACTAATCGCTGGAGCTACTGAAAAATAACATTGACATTGCTGATTAGTGAATGGCACCACGAGAACATAAACAGTCCTAACCATTCTAGCAGCTATCCTGCATCAAAGTCCATTCCACACTTTTACGAGGGCACTGTTAAAACATCTACAACAACATAATGAAATATTAGTGGTTTATTTGTCCTGCTGTGGTGGATAGCCCTGTCTAATATCGTCTGTTTAATATCTGCTTTGAGTTTAAATGCACCTGTTGGTAACTGAACGAGACAGCCACAGCTTGCCGGTGTAGCATCGGAGACCATTAGAGCCCTCCAGTTTGTCTTTGATTACATTCTTTTGCTGAAGAATAGCAATTCCGTCTAGCAAGTTTAAACTACAGCCACTCAGTTGTCAACACATGGTTATTAACTGCTGCAGGCTTCAAGAAGTTGAGCTGGGCTTTAAATCAAGGCTTTGAATAAATGCAGTGATCAAAGCCAGAAAGAAATATTCAAACCAGATGCTGGTGGAATAGAAATGCGGCCTTATAACAGGTGCAAATGAGACTCATAAAACTTTACATGCAGGCACAGATTGAATTCCTGTTCAATATGAGGTTGGGGGTGGAGAAACGGCAGTATGGCTATATAGTAATGTCATGTAGATAATCTTGTTACGGCATTGATAACCTCTTGGGACCCAGCAATTCAATTTTGTGTTGTAGTAGAAGGCGTTTGCTTTTTTTTAATTTCCACACATTTGCCACAGTCCTGGTGAACCTTGAAGAGGTTTGGCCATGGCAACTTCTTCTGTTTTGTTTTAAATGTCTGACATGAAAATTCAGCAAAGGGCACACTGAAAGCACACAACCACAGAAAGAGTCATGAACAACTTTAGAAACCTCATAGACTTCACTGATGCATATAAGTAAAGGCCAAAAGGCCAAATATTTTTACGCTGTTTTTCATACAATATATCATTATATTTTAAGCACAAGAAAACTTTTGTTTTATGTACTTAAAAAAAACTGTAAATAAATATATAGGATACAAATAAACAGGTATATATCAACATATATTATAAAATATATAAAAATACATGTGTTAACATTTATTTAATTTGTTATTTTTATAATTTTTATTATATATATATATATATATATATATATATATATGTATTTCTTATATGTTCTTATAGATTTTTTTCCACATAATGAACATTCTCTTTTAAAGAAAACATGTTTAATAAATGCTAAAATAAAAAAACAGTAAATATATTGGAAAACTATAAATATATAGCAATATATATTCTAAAATATAGAAAATATGCATGCAAACTTTTTTATAATTATATTTTTAATGATCATTTATTTTTAACTATAATTAATAAACAATACATTTTTATATATTTACTTTTTTACATAACATTTTTTTACAAATACATTAGAAACAATTAATACATATAGGAAAACAGTAAACAAATACAGTGCCCTCCACTAATATTGGCACCCTTGATAAATATGAGCAAATGCGGCTGTGAAAATAAATCTGCATTGTTTATCCTTTTGATCTTTCATTCAAAAAATTCACAAAATTCTAACCTATCATTGAAGTAAAACAATTGAAAGTGGGGGAGAAAATTTTATGATGAAATAAATGTTTTTCTCCAATGAATGTTGGCCACAATTAGTGGCACCCCTAGAAATTCTTATGAGTAAAATATCTCTGAAGTATATTCCCATTCATATTTACTTTTTTTAGCATACCAGGGTGACTAAGAGCATGAAATTGTCCAGCCATGACTTCCTGTTCTACAGAAATATAAATAAGAGGAACATAAAGCCCAAATTCCCTTAATCGTCCATCACAAGGAGCAAAACCTGAGAATATAGTTCTGATGTGCAGAGCAAGATTGTTGAGCTTCACAAAATAGAAAGTGGACAAGAAAAGAGTTAAAGCATGAAAATCCCCATTTCCACCATCAGGGGAATAATTAAGAGGTTCCTATCAACTAAAGATGTTATGAATCTGCCTCTAAGAGGACGTGTGTCTATATCGATGCACGGTGAGGAAGAGAGTTTGAGCGGCTAAAGACTCTCCAAGCATCACAGCTGGAGAACTGCAGAGATTAGTTGAGTCTCGGGGTCAGAAACCTAAAAAATATATATCAAACAGTCCCTACATCAGCACATGTTGTTTGGGAGGGTTTCAAAAAAAATTCTCCTCGCTCATCCAAAAACAAACTCCAGCATATTCAGTTATCAGACATAACTGGAACTTCAAATGGCACTGGCTTCTGTGGTCAGATGAAACTGGATAAAGAGCTTTTTGGCAGCAAAGCCACTAGATGGGTTTAGTACAAACAGGGATAAAAAAAGTACCCCGTGTCCACGGTTAAATATACTGCTGGATCTTTAATGTTGTGGCCTGTTTTTCTGCCGGAGGTCCTGACATCTTGTTCAGATGCATGGCATCATGGATTCTCTCAAATACCAAGAGATAAAAAATCTAAAGCTGACTGCCTCTGTTAGAAATCTTATAATGGGCCATGTTTGGATCTTCCATCAGGACAACGATCCAAAACAAACATCAAAATCAACACAAAAATGGGTCACTGAACACAAAATGAATCTTTTACCATGGCTGTCCCAGTCCTCTGACCTGAACCCTGCAGAACATGAGTGAGGTGAACTGAAGAGAAGAAGCTGAAGGATCTGGAGAGATTCTGGATGAAGAAAATGGTCTCTGATCACTTGTCAGATGTTCTCAAACTCTTCAGGTAATAGGAGTAAAACTACATTGTTACCTGGGAAAATTACGTTGCAATAATTGGGTGCCAATAATTGTGGCCAGCATGAACTAGAAAAAGCATTTATTTCACAATGAGATTTTCACCCCACTTTCAATTGTTTTACTTCAGTGATAGGTTGGAATTTTGTGAATTTTTTGAATAAAAGATAAAAAGGATAAACAATGCAGATTTATTTTCACAGCTGCCTTTGCTCATATTTACCAAGGGTGCCAATATTAGTGGAGGGCACTGTATATAAAAATATACACATAAACACATCAAACTTAAAGCATAAGCTCACACAAAGAAAAACTAAATACCAAAAAGTATTTTTCCTGGGTGCCAGGAGGTCATACGTGGAGAAGGATTTTCAGAAGCATAGTTATTTCAAAGAAATAAAGGACTATTGCATTATACATGAATGGAATCACAAATATTATGATAAGAATCAGAGTGCTTTTACCATAAATGAATAAACCAATAAAAACCATATAGGATCTTGATTCAAATTCCTTTTAAGCTACACCGCCACAGAGAAGCGAATGTCTCTTGAGAACAGTACTTTCACAGGCAAACAAGCTGATTCAACCCTGAGAGAAAGTGCATCCCCATCGCTATGTTTATTTATTTATAACTTTTATTTGAGATAATTCCTCAGGCAGAAAAATCTGTTGAAAAGAGGAGCACAGACACAGCTGGGAACATGAGATGCCAGTGTGAGAGCGGTATGTTTAGGAATGTAGAATTCATTCATATGATAGATAGTACACAATGATCAGGGCCACATGCTAGTCTCTCACGGTTTATGATCAAACAGTATGTATGAATGCTGTATTTCAGCCAATATGTTTTTCCAGCATTATATGTTTAACAAAACAGAAAACTCAAAAATATTGATCTGACTATTTACAGAAGCAACATATTTTTGAGAAGAAGCCTATACTGGTGTTTCTTTAGCTATAGGCACGGAATAAGCATAATGAATCGTAATGAATATAATCAATATTCGATACTGGACATTCAAATTGCTTATGATTATATCAATCTTTATTTATATAATTAGAATAAATGAATAAATAAACAAAACATTCATTTATAAAGTATCAAAACTAAATGATGAATGTATGGTAGTGTCTCCAAGACTGTTTAATTGTGACTTTCATGTAACAAAAAGGTTGAAACCTGTTAGTTTTAGTTTTAAAAATCAACCCGCTAGGATTTAGAAGTGCCTGTAGTTGAAGAAACACTTACATGTGAAACAGACAATCATTTTAACAGCTCTCTCACTGTTGACTTGGCACATTTTACCATATATTCTGAGGTATGCTAAAAAAACATCTGCAATTTGTGCTTCTATCTCCAGTCTCTGTGGGAAGATCTTCCCAGAGGAAAGTTATACGTTTAGCTAGGCAGTGATTCTTTCTTTTAACAAGGGCCCTGATCGTTTCAGGCTGACCTTCACAGTCTGGGTGGCACATTTCAGCACAGATTGTTTTGTGATCCCGTCACAATGTCTTTAAAAAGAGCCTGTTATTGACGGATTGGCCAGTTACAGAGGGTCATATCATGACAAATCAAATTTCCCTTGATCTTTCGAGATAAAAGAGCTTGATGTACCATGAAAACACAGTGTAACTTTCAGAACTCAAAACTTCTTTCCCAGAAAGGCCATTTATTGAAACTGAGCGACAGAAAAACTTTATCATGTTACACAGCGTGGCCCAGATTGTTCTGTGAATCTGTCACAATACAACGTTTACAAAGAGACTATTTTTGAAGAATGGCTCAGTTAACTAACTATATTTGACACCACAGCAAACACGTGTGAGTAAAATTGGAGAAAACTTTCAACACTGTTGCTCATTTCACGTGCAAAGGGAATGTTTCTTAGAGGCACAGCAGTGAAAAAAAAACAAACATTTATTTGCAACCCAGGCTCATTGTAAGTATGTACAAGTGGTGGCATTTCTGCTATATTAGATTGCATTGATTCTTGAACATTTCAAAATACTTTCAAAGTGAAATGTCCAGTAGTGGCACAAAAATTGTTCAGTTTTACCCAAAAGAGCTGAATGTGAATCTGGCAACATTTTATTACACCATACTGAACCGATAATGTATAACAAAAGCAAACGTGCACTTTAAAAAAATCATTTGCATGGCATTTTATCTTTTGTAATGACTTGTGTTTCACAGGACTCATACCTGAGCGACCAGCATTACAATGCTGTACCAGGTGAGCTAACGAGCAAGTTTACTATACCAGACATACAAATGGAGTTGGCTATGTAATGTAAACTAATATAATTTGATGTTTGCAAATAATGCACTGGTAAAAATGTTTTGAGGTCATAACAGTATTGTGCAAGTAACTGCTTGAAAATATGTTTTTATTATTTCGATAATCTGCCCTTGTAATCATAATTTGTGTGAAAAGAAATAAAAGTTGTTGATGTTTCACTGCAACTAGGATTAAAACTGGTTAACTATAAATGAAAATTTTGTCATCATCTACTCACTGTAATATACTGTATGCAGGTTTATTCCCACCATGGAATAAAAATACAAAAAAGGTACTTGCAGTTTACAAGAATTACAAGCTCATATCTCATAATTCACACTTTTTTCTCTCTATTGCAAGTTTATATCTCTCAATTGCAAGTTATAAACCAATAATTTTACATCTTGCAATTCTCAGAATTTTGAGTTTACTTCTCATGATTTTGACCATTCTTTCTCTTGTAATTGAGTTTATATCTTGCAGTTCAGTTTTTTTTCCCCAAAATTTTTATACACTTGACCTGACTGCATGCACATGCAGAATTAGGAGAAAAAGATCAGAATTTCCAGTTGACTTTTCGCAGGGAGTTTGATTGACAGGTGATCTCACAAATCATAACACATAATCTGCCATTTTTGTCTGACAAACAAACAGGAAAGTAGATTAAGTTCGGTGGACTTGAACTTGAAAAATGATGTGTATCAATGTCTTTCTGTGTTTGAAACAAAATACCTTCTGATATTCATTATGTTTATTTTAATACTATAACTAGCAAAGACGAAGGGATGATCGGTTCACGTGCCACTTGAACTGAGGCGCTACAGTGGTGTCAGGACACATTAAAGAGCCACAAAATGGAATTTATTGTTTGAATTTCTTAAAATTTGAAAATTTCAAACTGAAACTTTGTTTCATAGTAACCTACTCTTGTCTGTCAGTGCCTTGTCAGTTTCCTCTTTGCTCTGCGATGCATTTTTTACTGATGTGTCGTGTGAGAGCGCCATGGCTTGTCGGACATGGCAACAATAACGAAAAGGATCTTTGCAAAGGATCAATTGCAACACTGGAATTTGCATTTCTGAGGGGAAAACAACTCAGAATTTAGAAAATTTCTGATTAATAAAAAAAATCTTCTGTCTTCACCAGAAGAAAAAATGCATACAGATATGGAATGACATAAGGATGAGTAAAAGATAAACTACAGCTTTAACACTATGATTAAGACCTGAAAAATTCATAACAAACTGTCTGACAGAAAGGTTATGTGTGGCTCATTCACAGTGTGAACACGGACTGAGTCACACATGGCCAGGACCAGGCAGGGACTAAAGGTTTTATTCCTGTTACACTGTGCCTCTCTCTAAAGCCAGAAACCCCCTTCACCCCAATCTACAGCTCTTGATCTTGATCCTTTTATTGATCTTGCTTCTTGGCAGGATGACACCTCTCACACAGGAAAGCAGAGAAGAAAAGTCGCATTACTCTTGATCAAAGTTCAGTAGGATATTCCCATCCCCAATGGTATGTATTCTATATCTCTCATTCAGATTCATTTCTTTACAGCTCATCAATCATTTGTACTTGGGAAAATCATATCAGGACATCTTCAACATATACAAGATTATAGATGAGTAATGTGGTACCTGGAAATAAGAATTGGTTTGTACATTGCGAAACAAAGTCTGTATAGCATCTCAGAAGTATAGAGGAGTGTGGGGAAAAAAAGACTTACATAGAACTATACCATGAGATCATTTATATATTTTTTTTCTGACACAAAATTACAAAAACAGAAGGTTTTAAATTAATTCAAAATAATTAAATTAACTACATTTATTTGATAAAAATACAGTAAAAAGAGTATTATTCTGAAATATTATAACAATTTAATAAAACTCTTTTATATTTGAATATATTTTAAAACCTAAAATATATTCAAGACTGAGTGTAAAACATGCTTCACAAAACACCCCATTAAAGGCACTACACTTCTGCAAGAGGGTGAGAAGAGAATGTAACCATAATGCTTTTAAACTTGAACAGCCAATTGCTAAATCGAAACGGCATACTAGCATACTACTCTTACTATTCCAGACATAGAAAGATATGGTAAAAATAGTAAGAGTAGTATGCGGTTCCGAATTCAGCTAATGAGAACTAATTACGCAGTTCACTATTTCTACCTCAGAAACAAGCATTACAAATACAAGCAACAATATAAATATAAATAATCTATCAATATCATGCTTTAATCAATCCATGCCACATTTAGTTGCAAAAAAGTAGCTTGTTGTTGGAATAGTGGCTCTTTTTTTAAAAACAGCTTAGGTACTGGCAAACTACTGAAAAAAGTAATTAAGTTAGTGCTATCACACCTTTTAGTTTTAGGTACTACTCAACATTATTCTGCCTCATTGGGTTTACAACCCAAATTCCGGAAATGTTGGGACATTCTTTTAATTTGAAAAAAAAAGAAAACTAAAAGACTTTCAAATCACATGAACCAATATTTTATTAATTATAGAACATAGAGAACATAACAAATGTTTAAACAGAGAAACTTTACACTTTTATCCACTAAATGAGCTCATTTCAAATTGATGCCTGCTAAACGTTGGCACAGGGGCAACAAAGGACTGAAAAAGCAAGAAATTTTGAAAAGATTCAGCTGGGAGAACATCTAGCAACTAATTAAGTTAACTGACATCAGGTCTGTAACATGATTAGCTATAAAAGGGATGTCTTAGAGAGGCAGAGTCTCTCAGAATTAAAGATGGGCAGAGGCTCTCCAATCTGTGAGAGTGCATAAAAAGATTGTGGAATACTTTAAAAACAATGTTCCTCAACATCAAATTGCAAAGGCTTTGCAAATCTCATCATCTGCAGTGCATAAGATCATCAAAAGATTCAGAGAAACAGGAGAAATCTCTGTGCGTAAGAGATAAGGCCGAAGACCTTTGTTGGATGCCCTCAGATGAAACTGCATCACTCATCAGCATGATTCTGTCATTGACATTACTAAATGGGCCCAGGAATACTTCCAGAAACCACTGTCGGTAAACTTAATCCGCCGAGCCATCTGCAGATGCCAACTAGAGCTCTATCATGCAAAAAGGATCCATATGTGAACATGGTCCAGAAGCCCCATCGTGTCCTGTGGGCCAAGGCTCATTTAAAATGGACTGTTTCAAAGTGTTCTATGGCCAGACGAGTCCAAATTTGACATTCTTGTTGGAAATCACAGACGCCGTGTCTTCCGGGCTAAAGAGGAGGGAGACCTTCCAGTATGTTATCAGCATTCAGTTCAAAAGCCAGTATCTCTGATGGTATGGGGGTGCATAAGTGCATATGGTATGGGCAGCTTGCATGTTTTGTAAGGCACTATGAATGCTGAAAGGTACAGTATATAAAGGTTTTAGAGCAGGATATTCTCCCCTCCAGACGACGTCTATTTCAGGGAAGGCCTTGTGTATTTCAGCAGGACAATGCAAAACCACATACTGCAGCTATTACAACAGCATGGCTTCATAGTAGAAGAGTCCGGGTGCTGAATTGGCCTGCCTGCAGTCCAGATCTTTCACCTATAGAGAACATTTGGCAAATCATTAAATGAAAAATACGTCAAAGATGACCACAAACTCTTCAGCAGCTGGAAATCTATATCAGGCAAGAATGGGACCAAATTCCAACACCAAAACTCCAGAAACTCATAACCTCGATGCCCAGGCATCTTCAAACTGTGATTTAATATTCCCTATGCATAAAACAACTGTCTCTAATAAATGTCATAACTGCTTTTATAATCTTACCTGCTCCTGGTCTGATATTTATATGGTGGGTTTTGTGAACTATATACATTCTGAAGCCTGTAATTCTAGTTTAATTTTTTCCAGTTTATATGTAAATATTATTAATTTTATATATTATTAATTCATGTTCAACAGTCTCCTGACATGTATCATATAAACTTGTATTATGTATCCTGATAATTAGTGTCATCCATTTAGTTTAGTTCTGCAGTTTATTTTCTAATTTTCTTTTATGCTGGAAGCTTTATATAATGAACTATGCCCATGTGTTTTTGCCTGTATGATATTATAAAGAATTTTGCTAACTTATGCCATTTTGCTAATTTCAACCCCAAGTCATCCAAATAAAGAGCCTTCTTTTGCTGTTTTACAGAGCCTAGGGCTGTCAAAGACCGATGTGATTTCCCAGGACACATATTTCAGTGACATCTTTCAGGTACTGTGGACATTTTATGGGTTCTATTTCAAATGAATTGCTTGCAGCATAAATAAAGCAAAAAAAGTTTAACTCTACTTTAAGTAAAGCACTATTGCTGTCAAACGTCTTGTCAGATCTCTGCTCACGCATGCAAAAGAGTTTTGTGAAAAATCATTATATAAAGTATTCACTATATGCTTGATCATTTTGAACCTGAAAACAGTAAATTAATAATAAAAATGTGCTAAAAGTGACTGATTTAGAGAATCCTGCCGGAACTAACATCGGCCTGTCCCCGCGTTTGGCTTGAGGAAGACAAATGGAATCAATATCTCAGCATTTCCATGACTTTGTAAAATGAAGTGTCAGGGCTCCAGTGAGCCTATTTTGGGACGTTGATGGGATAGCTTTTGTAATTAGCCATGCCAGAGTCCTTGACGGCCACGTCTGGGTATTCAGGGTGAATGAAACCTCATCAGCTGAAGGACGATACCCTGTTCCCCCATGTCTCTTCTCTGTTCAAAAACCGAGCAGCTAAGAGCAGTCAACTCTTTATTTTTATCAAAAGCCTGTGCTTTACCAAAAGGTCTGTTAGTATTCACCTTGCTAGAGTGAAAGGCTGGTATTGTCCTGCTCCTGGTCTCCCTAGGCTGCCCTTCAGAGCGGCGGTGATGGAATAAGAGGGGCAGAGTTTCACTGCCGCATCTCTAGAGGTGTCCTGCCTCATATCCATTACGTTGATTGATGGCTTCAGTGGGGGACTCATTTTCACTCACAGTTGTGTGCTAAAAAGATTAAAAACAATAAATTTGTGAATGTTCCCTCCAAGGTTGGGACATATCATTCTTATACATCTGGTCAGGTTGCTGCAGATATAATTAAAGAGAAAGGTTACCTACGCATGTTGTGGAGGCGGATGCTTTTTTGAGGACATTGTGCTGATTAATAACACGGTAACAATTCAATGCTGGCGAAATTAGTTTACCAATGAAAAATTTAAAAAGCATCATATCTAAAACCTGTTGTCTTGGAGCAATGGATTTGTAATAGTTAGCAACACTCGATGTAAACAACAAAATTATGGGACACCTGTTGTTGAAATATAAAATTGCAAATTTCTTGTAAAGAAACATCAGTCAAGCCCAACAACTCTGTATATAAATTTTATATTTATAATTTTATAAATTCATAAAATTTTCAAATTCTACTTTTATGCTTTTAAAACATTAAATTCACAAAACATTAGAGAGCTGTCACAAAACATTTCCTTTCTATCGCAAAAGTGTTACACTTTCCTGTGAAAGTTTTTTTTATGTTCTTTTGTATAACATTTGCGTTAAAGTGATAGTTCACCCAAAAATGAAAATTCTGTCATTAATTACTCACCCTCATGTCGTTCCAAACCCATAAGACCTTTGTTCATCTTCAAAACACAAATTCTGATATTTTTGATGAAATCTGAGAGCTTTTTGACCCTCCATAGACAGTATGCAACTACCACGTTCAAGGCCCAGAAAGGTAGTAAGGACATCGTTAAAATAGTCCATGTGACATCAGTGGCTCAACCGTAATTTTAAGAAGCTATGCGAATACTGTTTGTGAGCAAAGAAAACAAAAATAACAATTTTATTTTTAACAATTTCTTCTCTTCTGTGTCAGTCTTCATCACGTGTTCATGAGAGTACCACGACGCATGCGTGTGGTGCTGCTGACGCAGGAATAAGGTGGGAACAAACACCTAGACTACATTTAATTTTCAGTACCAAATTTGGTCCTGTGATGATGAATTTGTTTAACTACAATGTTTCACTTGAATTTCTCCACTACGCAGCTATCTACTTGGCCTCCAACATATTCACTTTCTAACTTTTCAAAGTTTATGGTTATAGTGCCACTTAGGTAAAATGGCAAAAGCCAGCACGGACTGTTTTATTGTTGTCCTTACTACATTTCTGAACATGGTAGTTGCATTGCTGTCTATGCAGGTTCAGAAAACTCTCGGATTTCATCAAAAATATATTAATTTCGATGATGAATGAAGGTCTTACGGGTTTGGAATGAAATGAGGGTGAGTAATTAATGACAGAATTTTAATTTTGGGGTGAACTAACCCTTTAACTTACAAAAATATTGTGTTTGCATTAGATTGCAAAATCACTGAAACAGTTTTTCTTCCTAAATACATTTTAATGTTTTTATGGCCCAATAACATGTAAGGTAATCAACCCTAATCCTTAAATGACAGAAGTCCAGAGAAAAATTATACAATATGCAAATCTGCCTACAAAATGCAAGATAAAAATGTGTTATTTAGAGACGTACTGAAATGTCTCAGAGCGTTCCCTCGTTGATTAGACTACAATCATGGTGAAGCAACCGATTGAGGAGAGTAATTAACTAAACAAGCTACATAAACAACAACATATCTGGCTAAATAACAGAAAGTGAAGGTAACTCTATTGCCCCCTTGAGTACTGAGGTTTGTTATTGTTGCAGTAATTCAAGAATGCATTTAAGTGTGTTCAAAAGAACTGCAGACTTGCAATGCCCTTACCAAGCATACTCGTACATGAATATTTCTGGCCAGAATTGCTCCAGACATCAACAAATGATCTGAAGGAGCTGAAATCTCCCTTTGCAAAGTAGGAAATACAAGAAGCTTCATGCTAGATTCTCAAATCCCAGCCTCTTTCACTACGCTTAACTGACAGATCAGACGCTGAATCCTCTGCCCTGCATTTTACCTCTTCAATTAGTCCAAATATCCTCCAAACAGTGCTGAGATACATCAGTCTAGCCAAAAATCCTCAGGTCTCAAATGACTGAGAGATGAAGTGATACTTCCTCTTTGCAACTGTTCAGGCTTGAGCTGGGATCAACACGGCTACAAAAGATATGTCTTAATACTTGAGATTTTACAAGCCTCTCTCAACATGATCTCCCTGCTCAGACATAAGGTTTAGATAAAATCTAAAGATGTTTCATGAGGTGTTTTATGGAGGACCACCTTGTGTGATGTTTTCAATGTGCTGTTCTGTTGATGTTGGCATGGTGTGCTGCATGTTACGCATGACAATGTGCATCAGCTTAAGTGTGATTTTAGGCCTGAGGTCAAACTGAAGTTGAGGAGAGCCAGAAGAACCACAGAAGAAAGTAGAAAGAATCCTATAAAAAACAAACTCAGAAAACTGTTTTCCCATTCGCACAGCAGGAATTCTGATTATGCACCAGCATCTAAAATGAACAGCGTTGTGAATTTTAATACATCAGCAACAATCACAGCTTTACCACCACAAAAGGTTTCCAGCAGGGTTTGGTTTTCAACCTCAAAGCAGATTGGACGAATTTGCAACAAATGGATCTTTTGTTTCAAATGTTAATGAAAAACAGACATTAGAATTTGTAAAAAATAGAATTCGTAAAATAAATAAATAAATAAATAGAAAAGTAAATAAAAAAATAGTAAAAAAAATGCATCTGTAAAATCATTCTACATTATTAAATATGCACAACATTATATATTACGTTTACTTTTTTTACATTTAAGACATCAGTATCTCAACATGATATTTAAGTTTTGTTTTATATTATGTATGCATTTATAACCCCATAAAGCCTACAGCATCATATTTGATATTTTAATTTCTATGGTCTCTAAATTATCAACTTTTTTGTAAAAGGCTAATAGTATAATTGTAAAACTATCCACCTTCGGATTGTGGTACTTTTTGCTGTGAAATCTTTATTGATGTTCAGTAATATTTAGTAATATGTAAGTAATATTTTAAGATGAACATTTACTAGAGTCAAGATCAGGAATCAACTTATTTCATTTTTTTTTTAGAAAATTATGTTAAAAAATAGGCTACTAATAGGCTACTAAAACACACACACACACAAACACAAAAGTGTTTTTAGATTTCTAGGGTTCAATAAACCGTTTACCATTTAATAAACATACTAGTGCTGTCAAGCGATTAATCGCATCCAAAATAAAAGTTTTTGTTGACATAATATATGTGTGTGTACTGTGTATATTTAATATGAATATATAAATACACACACATGCATGTATATGTTTAAGAAAAACGTTATGTTTATATATTAAATATATTTATATATGATATAAATTATATGAATATAAATATATACATGTAAATATGTGTAAATATTTTCAAAATATATGCTGTATGTGTGTGTATTTATATATACATAATAAATAGACACACAATACACACACATATATTACGTAAACAAAAACAGTAAAAGAAAAAAGACATTTAAATTGACATTGTTATGTCTGGACATATTATCTTTGAAACAGAGTCATAATAATCATATCACTCAATCAGAGACTTTCCATTCAGTGCATTGATCTAAAAATAATGAGTTTCTAGCTAAAAACAGTTCAAAATAATGAAGCTGTTCTCATATAATAATGTTAAAGATGAAGTGTGTACTTTTTTTTACCACTAGCAGCACCAAAAAAAAAAGGCAAAAATACATTTCGAACCCTTCCTTCCTCTCCGTTGTTAGACCAAACAGGTGGTCCCGCCCCCAAATTAATGGCATTGGTTGAGCCAATGATGGTCCCAGTCAGGCTCATCAAATCAAGGTTTGGCTGGTTAGCATGATCAAATTATTTTATTATGACTGTATTACTGCTGTCAATATTGGCTTTTTTTTTCTTTGCAAGCATCACATAAATCAAATCGTACAACAGACTGTAATTCAATTTTCAGCCACTGGTAGAGAAATAACACACTTACTTTAAAAAAAAAAAAAAGGAAATACAACCTGAGAAGAAGAAACTGAAGGAGCCATTGGAAATCCAGAAAAGCTTTTAGTATTTACAGTTTATAAGTTGGAAAGAAAAGACAGGATATGTGAAGTGGTTTGTTGATGTTGTGCAAGCACCAAATGGGATCAAGGTTCCACACACAATCTACACTAATATCCAAGAATGTCTGGAAACTGCAGTATATTACAGATAATATGACAGATAAGTTTACCACCTGATGGTAATTACTGGTCGTATCTTCACGGTAAACCTCAGAAAATGCCATGGCCTCCGGTTATTTTCCTAAACTAATATAAAATATTGAGTCTAATAAGAATCCTTTTATGCGTCTTGGCCCGAGTTTGGGGAAGTCTGGTGTTTATTTGGATTTTTGGATGCCTGTAGTATGCTGGTTTCTGAAGCATATCATTACAGTCAGGCAGAACGGGACTATTTCGGTCCGAATCATTTCTTGGGGCTCAGCTGGAAGCCACAGAGGGTGTGTGCCGCTCACAGGCTTTCCCTGATTCGTCACTGGAGGACCAAAATGATGAAGCCAAAACCAGTCTAAATACCATTTAGAAAAATGTAATTTTGCAAACGGAAAACAACAAAAACATAAAGTTATTTATTTCAGGATTATTTGATGAGTAGAAAATTCAAAATAACAGCATTTATTTGAAATAATCTTTTGTAACATTACAAATGTCTAGAAATGTCTTGATCAAGTTAATTGCTGAATTTTTTTTTTTTTTTAACTCTTACCACAAAGCTTGGAATGCTGTATTATGATTTCCACATGGTTTTTCAATATTGAGAATAATAAGAAATGTTTCTTGAGCAGCAAATCAGAATATTTTGATTTCTGAAGGATCATGCGACACTGAAGACTGAAGTAATGATCACAGGAATTAATTTTTTAAAAATATAATAGTAATGGAAATAATTTGAAAACATTAAAATAGAAAACATCATTTTAAATTGTAATAATATTCACAATGCTTCTGTTTTTACTGCATTTTTGGATCAATTCAGTGGAGCCTTGGTGAGCACAAGACCTCAAAAACATTTGAAAAAAAATGTAATTATTCCAAACTTTTGACCTGTAGTGTACAATATTTAAACTATATCAAAAGTTAAACAAGGGAAACAAATAAGTTTTTATTTTTTGACATGCTTTGTATATAGTTCTGTGATGAATCACATTAAAATTATATATTACCTTTACACACCAGATCAATAAACAAAAAGTTAATATTGAGAGCTTTTGAACAAAATGGTTGAGCAAATGATTCAGTGACTTCCATTCCTGAACAAATCAGTTGAACGATGATTCAAATTACTCACTTAAAAATACAGCCACCTACTTGTGTAACTATGTAACTACAGAAAAAGTAACTAAAAATACCAATGCACACAGACTGTCAGTGATAAATAATGATATAGTACTATGGACTATTCATAAGCATACGACTTTCCATTCATGATATTACACCATATACTTGCGTTCTGCAAACTGATTATAATAAATGTCTTTGGCATACAGATAGAAGATAACCCTTCCTCCACCCTCACTAATGAGACTCAGAGAGCTGATCTAAATGTCATCCCACTGGTTAGCAATCTGTTCTCTACTTCACGGCAGCCTGCTGCACCTGAAGGGTCTGGTCTCATACACAGTGTCCTGAGGAGTGTGCTGGTGAATTCAGTGGCACCTCCAGGACATCGTTCATGGGATAGGCAGATGGGGACAGTGGAAGTCACACCAGAAAAGCCAGAGCATGGATCTAATGCCAAGTAAAGATGATTACTGCACAGAACATTTGCTTCTAGTTGTGCACTTGATTTGCTTCTAGCTGTGTTTGTGTTAATTTTGTTTTATGAAAAGTATAAAAATTACATATATGTTAAAAATTTTAATATTATGATTTTTTTTTTTTTTTACATTTTTGAAAGGAGTCTCTTATGTTTACCAAAGCTGCATTATTTGATTAAAAAATAAAATAAAATAAAAATAATAGCATATTACAATGATTTCCGAAGAATCATTTGACACTGAAGATTGGAGTAATGGCTGCTCAAAATTCAGCTTTGAATCACAAGAATGAATTACATTTTAAAACATATTCAAAAGGTATTTTACATTTTAGTAAAATTTTACAGTATTACTGTTTTACTGCATTTTTCATCAAATAAATAGAGCCTTGGTGAACATAAGAGATCTCTAAAAACAAACAAAAAATATTGTTTATTTAAACATTTGCTGGTCTGAAAAACAAATTGAAACAGCTAATTCTTAAAACCTTGAAACAACCTCGAACCTTGAAACAGCAAATTCTTAAAATTGTTTTTTCAAAGATGTAGTCAATTTAACCTTTTAATCACAAACGTTTTACTCTAAATCACAATTATTTCCCCCCCC
>JAFVLL020033838.1:0-12082 GCA_021397915.2 Tor tambroides | reverse complement strand
CATTGGGTGAGCTGGGGGGGGGGGGGGTGTAGCACAGTGCAATGTGAATGGACACTTCTTCATAGAGAGTAAAACAGCTTCTCTACAGAATATCAATATATCTCACTACTTCAAATACACTTATACTCTCTCTTCTAGTTCTAGTGGAGACCCGTTCTCTTTCCTTCTTTCTTTACTTAACAATGGTTAATACCCTTGGCTATTTCATATTTTCCTGAATGCAAGTCTCAGAAAACAGCTCACAGTTTTATTTTTGCTTCAGCTGGAGTTTTGCAAGGAGAATGAATTAATTCCTGTAAATTATTTGTAGCTTCACGCTAACAGGTCCAATGAATTGCAGCAAAGCTATGAATAGGAAAAATAATGACTTCCAAAGCATGGAAGAATGTTAATTTTAAAACGCCATGGTTATATTGAACAAAAAGTGATAAAATCCATTTATAAATCCCTTTATTCTTGACTGGACATGCTTGCTTCACTCTTTGCATTATAGCAAACATGCAACTCATATGTTACACATAAAAGGCATTTCAATCAGTATGTAGAATGGCACACCTAACACTATTGCTGATTGCTGCTCTTGAAGCAGTGCACATTGTTCAGGTGATGAAAATAATCCCTCTTTTGTAGAGAATTCATTAGAGACGATAACCGCTCAACACACGCATGTGGAATGTAGAAGCCTGATAAGTTTGGCCTTAAGGCCACTTCAATTTCTTTGCTTTTGTTTGTCTGAGTTTGTAGCCTTGATGCATTTCTCTCTACCTGACATTCCCCTCCTTTTTCAGCAGACGTGGCCTCCATGTGTAGCACCTGTCTGTTTGGTTCGCTTATCTCATTTATTCATATGCAGCTGCAGATGAACAATCCTCAAACCTACAACAAATCTGCTAGTGATGATACATCCTCCACAGTCAAGCTGCCATTTTACGTGGTTCAATTTGAGTTACATATTTAAGTGGGGATGAATGGGGTAGGCAAATGGGTGACATCCTAACCTTGTCAGGTTGTGCGTGTGAATGATAAATGTAAAGGCTTTGTCTGAGCTGTTGTTTATACCCCAGCAGGCAGCTACTGTTGTACACAAGATAAGGCTTTGAGTGGACCTTTCACAATGGCATTTTTGTATTAGCAACACTTCTGCATGCACAAGTTCAGCTGTTATTGGAAAGCTTGAGAGATAACTCAAACTTTGTAGGTCAGCTACCTCATTCTTGTAAAATCAAATCCTATGTGTAAAATTAAATGTGTCATTTTGTGTCATCATGTCAAATTCTTAAATTTAAATGTATAAAATTTGTTTAAAATTAATAAATTCAATTAGAACAGTAAGACATAAATGGGCTGTTACCAATCAAATTAAATCAGTATCAACAAAATCCATCTTTGCAAATACAACTTTTTCACACTTGCTTTGTTGACTGAAAACATGAAGACACTAATTGCATTGCGAAGCTCTGACTGAGCCACATATTTTTTCCACAGTTGCAAACAGTAATTTTTAGTCGCAAATATGACTGAAATAGTAGGACTTTAGAGCCCTGGAAAACCACAAACAAGTGACTGTTTGTGCGTTATCATAAATCGTACTCTCTCTCTTAAGTACTGCAGGAAGTTTGATTCAGTACAGCTAGGGTTGAGTATTGAGAACCGGTTCTATATTTTCAAGAACTGGGGATTTAATAAGACACGTGCATTTCGATTCTGCTTAGCGATTCCTGCGTTCGCATTTTAATGTGATTTTAAATCATTTAAGGGCAAGAAGGGAAAGAACTTGCACTGTTTTGCATGCCACGCACCATTCGGTGCATTTCCACTGCCGAAAAGGACTTTTCTTTCAACATATTGCGACCAACATGCACAATATTACACCAGTATATCCTCGTAAACACAGGCGTATTTTGTCTTAAGTGAACATAAATGCATGTGTAATATTTGAGTGTGTTAGAGACAGCAGCCTAATAAACATGGTGCCTGTCATTAATGTTTATCAAAGAACAAGAGAAAATCATTCACTGATCTTGATTAAATATTTCATAACTTTAATGGATTAATCTGTATTTTTTTATGAAAAAAAACAAAACAAAACTATAGTCTTTTTAAACTTTTGATTTGAATTTCTGTACCTGAAATTAGTTCAGTTGTACTTATTAATGCTATTACTAATTGATTTGTTTGTTCTTATTTTATTACTGACTGTTTACTTGTCGACTGTTAATTTAATGTTTGAAAAATGTATTAGTTTAGTTGTTTTTGCTGTGGTACACTCTAGGCCTAAGTGTTCTGTAGGTTGCAGATTTTTGGTCATGTTATTTAGCTGCAACAGAATGCTTTGTAAAAAGACACAGAATAAATACGAACTATGTTTAACTTCTAAATGTTTGATTTCTTCTTTTTTTTAATTAATTTATTTTATTTTATTTTATTTTTTTACCTTATTAGAATGGAAACTAGGAATCAATAAGAAGCAGAACTGAAATCAGAATAGGAATCAGAATCGGAATTGATAAAATTTGATACCCAACCCTAAATACAGCATAATATTTAATTTAGATGTTGTTTAAAAAAATAAAAATAAAAAATAAAATAAATAAATAAATGGAATTCCTACTTGAGAGCAAGGATGCACACGAGAGAGTGGGCAATACACATACTCGTCTTCATGTGCTTATTCATCACACACATGTGCTGTATCTAATGTTCTTAATAATGCACAGTGGATATATAACAGTTTATGAAAAATTACATGCTACCCTAAAAATGACCATCATGCCACTCTACTGTAGGGCTCAACAATAGTGGAAATAGCAGTCTGCCAAGTCAAATAACATTTTACATACATTTAACACATTTAAATCTTTCATTTTAAATTTAGTTTTGGGATGGGGGGCGGGTGATACAATAAAATAGCAGGAAATAAATTGTATAATGTAACAATTAAAGCTATAAATCCATACATAATTTTCTATAAAGAAATATGGTGTGCCATATGGTGCAAACATGAACTGATCTGTTTAATGCTTCCCACACCACCACAAATTATTGTGTTAGTCAGCTAGATATTGTTAAGTGACAGAAACAAACACAATTTGTTGCATTAAACATTCATTTGAATGAATGACATTTAAAAAAATATCTGAATGGTAGTTTGAAAAGAAATTAAAAGATTTGCACACAATCTAAAAACACATTATGTACCAAAGATTCAAGACTCACACAGGCTGGACACACAATCAGCAAAGCCTATGAACACTACTTATCAGCAAAATTAAATATTTACAAAATTACAATGATTCAGGTTTTTTTTTTTTCTTCTTCCTCTTCTATTTCCATCCCATCTTTTATAGAATAATAATACACTTATTAATATATAAATGTTTTTAATTATGTAAAATTTGTATCAGCACTGACTTGCACACAAACAACATCTGCCTACAAATTACATTAAAATATTAAAATTAATGTAAACTGCCTCGTGGGGATGCCCGTGAGCACTTTTAGATTGCTTGAGTACCTAATAGCTCAAGTATGTGAACAGTATGGAGTAGAAGTCGAGCAGGGAGCATTTATATTTCCTATCACTCTAATACCACTCATTCATAAGCATAACAAACTAATGTTTTTTTTAATGGATACATAGCATGCGCAGACATTTGTGATATTTAAATAAATAAATAAATAAAACATAGTAGAAAACCTTTATAATGGAGCGTAGCTAGGCGAATATTCTGCTATGGGCGTGCTGGGAGTGAGTGAAGAGCGGTAAATGAAAATCCCAAACTGGAACGGATTGATTACAGATTACTTCAAGTGGGTAAGGGAAATTGCTGTCTCTCCACACCATACTACGCTCAGAACTCCCTTAGGACAGTATGAACCTACCTCATCATCCGTGGTCTGTTCGTCCCCAAATGTACAACTTTTGGTAATGATAAAACAGACATTTATTTGAGATATAAGACTTTTTATGCCCATAAATTTTGAAAGTTTTATTTGAATACTATAGGAACCCTAAAGAGCACAATATCATATCAGTGAGGAGGACCAAAAAGAAGTTATTAATACTTGTACTCAAAAAAGTGCATTGTGCATCTCTAATAATATAAGTAGCAAAGACTGCAACGCTGAGAAGCTACACGTTCCAATTTTGCCTGCTAAAATGAAACGAAAAAAGAAATGCGAGAGAAGTTGGATTTATCACACAAAATGACTGAGCCTCACAAATGAATATTGGAAGTGGAAAAAGACAGGAATCAAATGCTCGGTGAGGAAGAGAAACCACACTGAGAGCAAAGAGAGATGGCACCAAACACGATAATCACAGATTGCCAAAGAGATACAGAGAGCCCTGTCTCCAGCCTGACTGAATGACACGGGAATGTAATTAACAGCATCAAAAGACACACCACAACTCACACTGTACAGTACTTACGTCCTTGCACACAGCGGCATCTTAAATACACCCAGTTTAAGACAACAAACACACAATCAGATTTGTCAACTCAAGTAAATGGACAAGTGTGTAATTACCACACACCCAGTGCTCTCACTCAATGAAAGAGCATGTTTTGGTTGCACATCTATTCATGTCATTATCTCTCGACATCTAATTTGTCAGTTTATTCACAACAGAGACAAATGTAATCATTTAATTACATTTACAAGAGACAATGAGAGCATTAAGAAGCCTGACTCACGGGAACGCATGACAAGTGTGATTGTTTTCTGAATCAAGAGGATTACAGAAAACCAAAAAGCTTCACTCACTTAAATTCAAAATATCAACAAGATTAATTAGTCCGTGCTGAGAGCCACACAAATAAGCCCTCCAAGAATGCCACAATAAAACATTCAGGGACATTTGCCCAAAATTCACATCACCTGACAATAACCCTGATAGACCTTTTTTTTTTTTTGGTCAAGAAGCCTCTGACCTTTTCAGGATAGAGAAAGTTCTAGCAAAGTCTTCTGTCTTAGGCAAGCTCTGGCAATATCACCAACCAGAGTTATGTTGAGTTCTCAACTTCAGAGAACTGGAATTGATGTTTTATCTATAACCTGATCTGTCCTCTGTCCACTGTCCACGTGTATCTCGCTGTTTAAGATCCCCTTCAGTCCAAAAATGGTAGAGGGGAGGTAGGGCTGGGCGATATATCTCATGTGATATGCATGCGCATCTCGTCAGTAAAGCAAATGGAGCGGCATTTAATTCACAGAGCCGCGGTTCACTGACAAGCTACGCAATATTGCGTTCATTATCGAAGGCGATTCATCTGCGATAATGAACGCGATATTGCGTAGCTTGTCAGTGATTTACGGGCTCTGTGAATTAAATGCCGCTCCATTTGAAAACAGGTGATGGAGATTTACCGCTAATCAAGGAACCGGCTTTACTGACGAGATGCGCATGCATATCGCATGAGATATATCGCCCAGACCTAAGGGGAGGTTAGAGGTGAAGCGCTACAGAAACTATAGCACTGCCTCTGCCTTCAGGTCTAGCCAGTAAAGACTCCCTATTGAGAGGGCTGATGGGCATACAGGTGCTGTAATGTGTAAAACAAACAAAAAATATTTATTATGTTCAGGATAATTATTCATTGATTTCCTAACAGTGGAAGGAACATTAATAATCTAAGCAAATGATTAGCCTAAAAAGAATATAACACTATGATGCACATGCATAGGCAGAGGGTGAACCAACTCCAGGGTAAGGCTAAAAGTAGCCTAGTGTAATCTATTAACTACAAACATAAACCTGTCTTTTTAGGCAAGCGATATGGGTGTCATGTGGGCTAATAAAATATTTTCAATAGGACTGAATTTGTATTTAACATTTTAATGAAAACACTGCTAATTAGTTGCGAATTATAATGTTTTCATTTCCACGGTTATTCAAACAGCAAATTATATACAGAAAGCAAGTGAAGAACATTATCACTAACTTTGCAAGTTTAAACACTCTCAAAAAAAAAAAAAAAAAAAAAAAAATCTCTACTCTACACTGTGAAATGAATCTCTGACTTACATTGTACGTTCATCTGCACTTTGTTGTTTATGATGACAGAATTCACCAGAGTCTGGAATTTAGTCAGTGAGCGCGCACATTGAACAAAACTCTGGAATTTCAGCGATGACTAATCTGAATGCCTCTGATTGGCCATTGCATTCATAAACTCAACAGAATCGTGTGTGATTGGTCATAATGCACAGCGCTGTAAAAACGCGTAAAAAGAAATATGCTGCAACATGAGCAGATCTTAATTTAATGGTGCAATCAACATTTCATTTATTTTCACTTTGTTTGCAACATAATAGATTTAATTTAATTGTACAGGGGCATTTTTGTCCAAATTTACGGCATTTTTTTCCCCAAGTCCTCATGGCCACAGCCTTACACGCGCTCCGCCTATGTGCACATGTACATATTTGATAAATTATTCTATGGTGATGATGGTGCATGATGCGCAACAGGGAATGACAGAGAAAACAAAGCAGTCTTTGTTTTACACTTATTGGAATCAATGTAAACATCCAAATCAGTTTTCCAAAGCATTCCTCACATCCTGGTCAATCTTCACATTAATCCTAGTATTGATTAGACAACAGTCATTCTTCATTCTCAGAACTAAGCTGTATTGATTCATAAAAATTCATAATCAGAATTTAAACGAATTATTAAAAAAAAGTACTGAGATGTGCAACCACAAAATATTTTGGAATATACACACACACACACAAACACACACACGTATCAATGTTCTTACAATCATGTGAACAACAGCTGATATTACTACACACTATAAAAGGTACTGATTTTTAATAGGACAACAGATATGATAGATCAGGGGTGCCCAACCCTGTTCCTGGCGATCGACTGTCCTGCAAAGCTTAGCTCCAACTCTAATCAAACACACCTGAAGCAACTAATTAAGGTCTTCAGGATCGCATGAAAATTAAAGGCAGATTAGAGTTGGAACAAAACTTTGCAGGACAGTCGATCGCCAGGAACAGGGTTGGGTACCCCTGTGATAGATAAAACAGAACAAGCAGATAGGCTAAATATATATATAAGATTTTATTGCATAAAAACTACTACCATTGTACTGTATATAAGGAGATAATTGCAGAGGGGCACAAAAGCACTTATGTGCATCCCAGGAGCACAATGATGCACTCTAAAGCAACATCACTTTTTGGAGTCACAGACGGGCCTCAGTCTGCAAAGAGAAGTTTATAATAGTTGGAACACAAAGAGATGAGCTATGGAGTGTGTGCAACACCTAGTGTATTAAATCTAATCGAACAGTTTACAGAGCTTTTTTTTTTATATACAAGTTTTAAATCCCAGTTATTGTGTGTGAATGACGGGTTTCATTCAGTCACCCACTCCAGAGCTCTAATCTAACATACACCCAGTAGCAAGAACCCCGCCATTCAGAATCAGCAATAAACTTCAAAACAGTACAGTCCTTTTAAATAAAAGCACTCACCTTTATCCACAGATTATTCATAATAATAGAAATATAAATACATCATTGAAAGAGTTTTGCTATGCCTACTGTCATAACCAAAAGCAACACGCTGTTTGAAAGTGCTAAATAAAAAATGACATTTGACAGCTGCAGCAGAGAAGAGAGTTTCCATGAAATTAAATTCAATGACTAGAATAAAAAGACTAGGAATACATGGTGCTTTTTTCTTTTTGAAGCTGGACAGCTTCAAACGGTAACAACCGTGGGTAAAGCACAGTTTGTGTGCTTCAGCAAACTTTAATTGGCAGCATTCATGGCCACAATTTTGGTAGCCAAAGCAACATGCTGCTCAATATCAAATAAAAAAATAAAATAAAATGAAATAATGACCCAATAACTTTACTTTATGCTCAACCGCCACAGAAGAGTTGCATCCTTATCAAATTATTGTCATTTTCCTACAGCAAATGCACTGTCAACTGTCCAATTTAGCAGCATTTGCAGTTTTGCTACTCTACAGTATCTACAATTAAATGAAACAGACATGAAACAGTGGTGCTATAACATAGTTATTTACAAGCATTAGGGTTAGGATTGTTCTGTTTTTTGTAAAATTTTGTTATTCTCTCACATTCTCTCTCGACACACATTTCCTGCATGTAATGTACTGTAACACATTAGCCGATAACAAGAGAGCAACAACCACAAAGAAATGTTCAATTAACATAGGCAAGTACAGGAAGTGCCCACAATGTATTAATGTCATACAATCTTCCAGTCTATCTAGAAAAGGTCTCATTATATAAATATAAAGTTAAAATCAAAAAGTTTATAGTAGCACTCAAAAACTACAAGATTAACATATCTACTGAAAAAGGTATATTTAGCAACACAAAAAAGTATAGATTAATGTGTACAGAAAAAATAAAAATGTAATTAAATATTACATAAACATTAAATTATTAAAAGAAAAATAAATATTACAGATATGGGCCGAGTATGACTTTACTACATTTAAATCCAGAGTGCAACACACGATCTAAAGAGAGCGTAAACCAGTGTAAGATATCTACTGTATGTAAAGCATCTTGCTTTTCACTAGTAATGATTCAAATGTCCTCATAGACTAGAAACATGAACAAGTTAGCACAGATAACTTCCATTCAGACGCCCACCAGCATTGATCAAGCAGTCTGTCAGTGACCCACATGAATGCCGTGACCTCTGATCAATAAAGGCACAGGTTCCAGAAAAAGCCCAGACTCTGCTCTAGGCCTCATGACAAATCAATCTAGTTTCCCAAAGGCTGCTGTATTACACTGCATGAGCAGAAGTGTCTTGTGTGTTTTCCTACTGACACGGATTGCAATGAGCACTTACTGCCTTTTGTGTTCACTGAACTGACCTGACATCTATACGGTTGGCAGTATCCTAAGGGAATAAGGCATTGCTTTTGCAAACAGCTTAAAAGTCTCGAATACTACTGATAAGCATCACACATCTGTCAAGGCAAATAAAGACTGTAAATGAGATTAGATTTGTTCTCTTCTATAGATGCTGACGTGATACAGTACGGCTGAGAGTGCTTGCTGTTGAACCTTTTTACTGGTTCTGTCACTTCAGTTACACTTCTAAATTGCCTAGACAAGACACAATGTCACAAAACAGAGCATTGTACCATCTGTAAATCTCTGTATTAGTGTAACACACAGACAAGTAGGATGTTGTTTCCATGACAAGGGCAACCAATTAAACAGCAGCTTGAATAAGCCACATATGCATCGTCATTGTGTTGTCACTGTGTATTTCTCGCATAGTAAAAAATATCTGTTGTGCAAAATGTCTTTACACATGCTTTTCTGGAAACTGTCACACATAAATACCGTGAAAACTTTTAAGTACCCTCTTTTAAATAATTTACACAACAAAACTCTTTCATCTGGCACATTTGGGGAAAGTGAGCACATTAAGTTCACCGAAATCTAACAAAAAAAAAAAACTAATCTATTTTAGAGTCATAAGTAAAAAAATAAAATAATAATAAATAAATAAATAAAAATATGATAGATGAAAGACATAAACATATTAAACTATAATAAAATATTACCGCTTCTGCAACAAGCTTTTCAAAAGGCACTGTTCCTTATAAGTCCAAATGACAAAAACTTGTATTTAAAGATTATAAACATGGACAAAGCACCAAATGTTTTGCGCTCAATAAATATTTTAATTTAACATAGTTGGCAATGGTTTTTATTCATTTTTGTTGTTCAACTGCATGTTTTTGACCATCATTCAGGCAGTCTCTTGTGCAAGCAATACACACTAACACAATCCATATTTTCAAATACAAACTACCATTTTTAAATACCAATAAATTAAATCATATCAGTTTGTATTTGATTAATTAATATTGTAAATTTAAAATACTCAACAGTCAGTCAGATTTGTCACTATATTGTAAAAATAAAAAGTTTTGATGCAGCTCTAATAGTGTTTTCTATTGTGACTGCAAGACAGCAGTAACATGTCACCCCAGCTAACATTTAACCGGCTTCAAAAATATATACACACAGTATACATTTCATATATTTTTTTTAACATAAAACAACTAAACTACATTTGTCAGAGCAAATATTGATTTCTGATTGTGACTTCTGCTACACAAACTATCATGCCGTCACATTTAAAGTAAAAATAAATAAATAAAAATTACATATATACATGTATACATATTACAAAATAAAAAGCTAACTGTAAATAAAGCAATAAAATAAACAACTCCTGTAGACCCACTTCAACTGAATTGTCTTACAGTTTATTCTTCTTTGTGAAAATTATAAAATCATAAAATTATTTTGTAGTGTACTTAAATTAAAGACACATTTAACAACTAAACTTTGTTATGATATAAATTAAAACCTTTGTGACTGCTGTCTTAGGCTTATTTGTCTGTAAAATGGCAGCACAAAGGGACTGAACTCCCTCTTTTTGCCAAAGTAGATTATCAGACCTTGATGCTGCAACTAATCGACTGTACTAAATGTGTCTTTCCTCTTTTTCCCCAAAAATAAAAACACTAATGATGCACTATTTTATCTGCCTGAAAATGTTTGCCACAAAATAAAACATCATTGTCAGGTTTCAGCTGACAGAGAAAATAAGCTAAAACTCTAGAGATATAACCATTTGACCGAGTCAGATACTTTGGCATAATAAAAAAGCAGCATGCACATGAAAGGATTCAGGCTTAATCATATTTAAATGTAAACACTGTCTGATAGTGATGCCTTGCCAGAAAGAACTTTTGCAGTTGATGTGCGATGAAATGCACATGGAGAAATCCAGAAAGACAACAAGCGTAACTAATGTGTGCTAAGCATGTTGCAGCTAAAATACAAATGTTATTTTAAATAATATATATATATTTGTACTCATATTTTCCAAGATATTCATCTTGGGGGAAAAGACAAAAGAAGAAAGAAACAAAGAAAGAAAAAAACAAAAAAAAACAGCACTCTCAGACAGATTGCACACAATTGTCTGCTCTATGAATAATACAGACAGTGAGAGACTAACATTTCATGTACAACACTGTTAGACACAGATGTGCTTTTTTTTTTTTTTTCTTTTTTTCTAAAACCGTTCATTTTAAAGAGTTTTTCCACAGCCCATGACGTTTTGTGTTCTGTCTTTTGCACATAAAAATTTTAACGGTCATTTTTTAAAATAAAGTCAATATTACATTTAAAAAATATGCATACTACAACTACGTACTGCAACTACACTTTTATTTGGAGCCTATATGTTCTTGTAAAGTGATACCAATTGTCTTAAATATGATTCAATCTTCGATAGTATTAAAACAGAAATAGAGACATCGTCACCATTAGTACATCTAAATTATTGTTATTCAATTTCTTTCATGGTTTACAGAAATACAAAATCTTTAAGGGGAAAATATAGACTCTACCTCAATCATCTAAAGATGCATAGTGTGGTTTACGGTATCAATTTTTGGCTCAAATTCTCATCCATACGCACCGCATTACTGCATTCATAAGCTATCTAATCCATAAATAACAAACCAGCGTTATCTGGTCCAGAATGAAGCAGTCTGCAATCCTTAATAATACATGAAAAATCATGTAGATCAATATTTTGGACTGCATCCACATGCTTCGCTCACACACACAAAAAAAAGCGCTTTGCTTATATTAGGTTTGAATCAAAAGATGACCGGAGGATGCCCAGAAAATGATAACAAGGGAAGTAAGGTGCACATCTTTTACCTTGGTGTTGGGCTGGAAGAATTCATGCCTTTTTGTAGTCAACCATAAATACAGAAGGTTTAATACTCCCTATCTTACAAGCTGGGCATTTTGGGAGTTTAAATCATTTTGAGTACACCAATCAAAAACAAACCTAAGACAAGCAGTTACGGGGCAGAAGGGGTAGCGGCCTTGAGGCTTTCATTGAAGCGGTGTGGTTTTGAGCAATATAAGCTGTCACAAATTGCAGAAAGAGGACGCAGAGGACACCATCGCATTGACACCAATGATGACACTTTTATGAAGCGTCGTAAAACAAGCGGGTGAGCAGGGTTT
>JAFVLL020033837.1:0-38269 GCA_021397915.2 Tor tambroides | reverse complement strand
CTCACTCACTCACTCACACACACACACACGCTCTCTCACACACACACACGCTCTCTCTCTCACTCACTCACTCACTCACACACACACACTCTCTCACTCACTCACTCACACACTCACACACTCACACTCACACACACTCACACTCACTCACTCTCACACACACACACTCACACACACACTCACTCACACACTCACACACACACTCACACACACACACACTCACACACACACACTCACTCACTCTCAGAGACACACACACACACACACACTCACACAGTCACTCACTCACACACACACACACACACACACACACACACACACACACACTCACTCTGCAGAGACTGCGGTGCAAGGCATGACATCAGCAGTTTTCTATTGGGCGGCTGCATCAGTAAAGCTGCTCTGCCTTTCACAGACATTTCTGTAAAAGCAAGAGCGATTGCCTATTAGCCAATCACACAATCAGATCACAGATGAAAGCCCAGACCCAGAGGCATCTGATAAAACACAAATTACAATCGTTTCTGTTCACTGAAGACAAAGCCTTACTAAATATCCTGACAAAACCACTGAAACAGCAGAAAAGTGTGACAAAGAATTAATAAGTAACCTTTTTTCTACTCCAAATCTATTTATCTATGTATCTATCTATCAACTATCTATCAATCTATCTACCTACCTACCTATTGGAAACTGTATTTTTTTATCATTTATATATAAATAAAATATATATAAAATATACAATTATTTAGAATATAATATAATATAATGAAATTAAATAATGAAAATTGTTTTATTAAATATTTTGCATTTTACACAATATTAATCAATTACTTTTTCTAATTATATATGCACATAAAATTGTCTAATTATAATATATATTTTATTTAAATTTATTGAATACATCTTTTATAAAATGTTTTATACATAGCATTTCATGCAATATTTACTTAATAAACAGATATATAATTATATATTTTTTAAATAAATAAGAATGTCTAATTGTAATAATTGTTATATATAATATTTACACATTTTAGTTAAATATGTAAAATTGTCAAATGCAATTTTTTAATAAAAATGTTTAATATATATATATATATATATATATATATATATATATAAAATATTTTAAATAAACTTGTCTTAAAATATATTTAAAAAATGATTAAATTTGTTATTGTAAAAGAATAGAGAAAACAGAAAATTTTGCACTATATATATATATATATTTATACACATATATATACACATATATATGTGTGTATATATGAAAGACCGTTCTGTTTTTTGTAAACAGATCCATCCATAACCTAAAAAAAAAAAGTGACTATACTATAAAGAGTGCTGCTAACATGCTTTGTGTAAAGCTTATGGCTCTTTTGTTCATTATGAAGCATATGTTTGCGATGAATCAGTGTTTTGTTTGGATGCTTGAACTTGCTGTATCTGTGAAGACAAGTCCTGACAAAAACAGCCATTCAAACACATGGAGAGCGGCCCTGCTGGAGTCAGATTTACAGTCTGCCAGATGAATTACGAGCAAAGAAATAGTTTGATTAAACAGATAAAGGGGGAAGTACTGACACACTTGAAGGAAATTTATGAGCGAGTTTCTTCTTTAAATGGTTGCTATAGTAAATGAAATGGAGCACAAACACAGATCACAGTCAATGCTGGTATTGATGCATTTTGGGTAAAGGTTTCTTCCTCTGAACTTGCCCGATACGCTTGCATAAATCAATCTTGACAGGGTTTGAAATTCAAGCTCCACTTCGATTGCTGGCCAAAAACAGCGATGAGTTTCACTGTCTTCAACCGCGAGCGTACTGTGTCACTGCAAGAGTGCAGTTTGAGGAAAAGACAAGTGATAGATCACTGAAAGGTCTAATTTTAGGATGTGACTCGTGGCCTTGGTGAAGAAGGCAGGAAATTTCAAAGGAAGGCTTTTATCTTATCATGAACCTTGGGAGACAGTGAAAGCATGTGTGAACATAGACGCTGCACTTACACATGGCTTTTTCACACACACTCACTCAATCCTGATGTTTCATATTTCCTATAGAGTCATTCTGCTGTTAATGATCTAGTAAACGTTACTTAATCCTCTTAATTCATTCAAAATCTGTATACTATTTTTGTGTAAGAATATTTACTTTATAAAACAGTCATAACTTAATATTTTTCATCTGAAACCATATTGTATCGGATCAGTAACTTTGTGAGTGAATATGAACAAAATGTAAAGTTTTTGTATTCTTGTATTGTCTTTTTGTACATACCCCTTTTTTGTTAACTAAAAAAACACGATATTCTTTGAAATTTCAAATTACACATGAACTACACTAAAAAAACTAGGACGTAAAATATTCATATATTTTTTTCAATACCGATGAAGAATTGTGTAAGAATATATCATTGTATTAAATTTATAAGAACATATAATTTGAGAATTACCAGTATTAACCACATTGGAATGAATGGAATTCAGTTGAATTCCTTTGAATTCACCTCATGATTGCTCAAAACGCAGTCTAAATTTATAAAACGTGCATATTTATTTCTTACAAAACAACATCAAAACGGCATAAATATTACTCTGAAAAGCTGTCGACAAAATAAATACATTTTATTTACATAAACTTTCACTTTCAATGAAAAAAAGTGATGAATTTTTCATGCTGCAATGGTTTGTCAATAAGCATATATATTCATGTTTACCAAACAAAATCCAGTTCCAGAAGTGTGCTAAATATGGGGAATAGGGTCAAATATATTTCACTGATATAACTTCATAGATAATTTTACAGAAAGTACTTTTGACACCTACTTCATACATACATGGTGTTTCATATATACCCGGGTCCAAAATGACCTATTTAAAAAAAATTATTTTAAAAAATAATTGTAAATATTCTGAAAAAAATAAATAGTGTGTATTCTGAGGGTCTTAAAGCCTTTGCAAAGTTCTGTTCCCTTACTAAAAACTATGCTTTTTTTAGGGATGCATGATATTGGATTTTTGCCGATATCCGATATGCCGATATTTTTCAACTCATTTTGGCCGATACCGATGCCGATACCGATACCGATATATTTCCTTTTGTTTGGAAACAACACCAAGTCTCTCCTGTGCAGAAATTATAAGCAAAATATTTTTAATTTTGGTTAGTTTTTAACAAGAACTTATTAGAATTAAATAAAAAATAATGAAGGTTTTTTAACAGTACATTGAAGCTTTGAAAATAACTATAAACTATATATCAATCGCTGCCTTTTTTCCCCCAGAAAGATGCATTGTTAACCCTAACATTTTATTTTAAGATTTAACATTTGTAGATGGTCTAAAACAAAAGAGTTGTAAAAATTCTGAAAATCTTTTAGAGCTCATGATTTGTTTAAAAAATAAAACATATTACACATTAATGAATAAATCAGTATATATAAAATTATTTAATTTACAAGTGTCATGTTTGTGATTTTTTCTTCATGTAAGCTAGCTTCTGACCATTAAATCAAAACATACGCATTATTTTATGACATCAATTACTGCTTTATTTTATCAGAAACACAGTCTAAATGTTATTTGTGTAGGCTATTTTACTTTTAATTTAATTAGAATTAGGCCAACAGCACCCCTACAGATTAAAACTCCTTACCGAACGGGCGTTAGGACCTGGGGGAGGCTGCTGCTGGACGTGCTATTACTGTTTACTCTATTACACACCGAACGCGTCATTCTATACGTACTTTCACAGATTAAATCCAGTGATCCAAAACAGTCAATCTAATCGTCATTCAGACAAAACTTTGCTTCAAGAATGAGCCACACTGCTGACGTGATCTAATCTGAGTAGCACACCCTAAGCACATGTGAGTTAACCCATTCCTCTTATCGGCAAGACATACGCATAATTTTTCATATCGGGCCGATGCCGATATTTACATTTAAAGCCATTATCAGCCGATTCCGATATCTGTCCGATAATATCGTGCATCCCTACTTTTTTTTTATGTATCTCTTCTGGATCAAAACAGACCAAATGTGTGATTCAGGACAGTAATACAAGCTTGTTGGCCAAATGTTTTGTTTATTCAGCGTCTTATCAGTCTCAGGCCTGTTAAGATGGTTTAACCGGCGACCCAGAACTGTGCTTCAAACACAAAGGTCGCGACCTGTTGACACAGACGTTAGAGTTTAACTATGGATCAACTCTGAAGGACGAGACGTCTGGAATGAAGGCCTGGAAGCTTACAACTTATGAATTACAGATGATATTAATCTTACTCTATCAAATTCTCACAGAGAACATGTTTAAGTCAATTCTCACCACGAATATATCTGGATGTATTCGAAATTTTGATAGTTTAAAGAAATATATACATATAAATAAATAATATATCTAACAGTACAGTGTTATTATGAATAGGAAAAAGTGTTATAATGTTAGTCAGAGAAATTAAATATTAAATATGTACTAAATATATTACAAATAAATATTTTATTAAAAATATTTGTAGAAATAAATAAATATAAACATGTTTAACTAACTAATATATCTGGATTTTTTTTTTAACTCGAGTTTATTTGTAATTATCATTATTTGCCATTATAATTCTCATTAGATTCTCAAATAGATAAATAAAATATAAATATTGGATTAAAAATAAATTAAAATTAGAAATGTTGACTTGGCAACTAAAATTAAATAAGTCAAAGTAGTCAAATAACTAAAGGCAAAAATTGAAAAATAAATTACAGCTAAATAGAATAAAAAAACAAAACAAATAAATTACTAAACAAATACTAAAATTAAAACTGAAAAAATAAAAATAAAAGCTCATTCAAAATATTCATAAACGCTGTAATAGTTTATAAATAATGCTAAAACAACACTGGAATAAAGGCAGTACTATCATATAATATTAATAATATTTTTTTGCAATACATAAATGACCAAGAGACAACAATAGTGCCCAAAAATAAAAATTGTAGGGGCAAAAAAGTATGGAATTGTTTTTGTTAATTGTAACATATTTATTTCGTAATTCATAATTCAATTACACTAGCATATCTAACATTATAGAATTCAAACACTATTGTCACTTAATGGAGTATTACATTATGATTTTTTGCATTGTCAGCAATGGTCCTAAAAAGGCTTAATTTTCTTTATGCAAAATCAAATTTTGTATTTTTATTTTGCTGTGCAGTATGACCTGTACATGTTCTTGACGGACTCATCCTTCTAAACGTTCTCACTCATGATCTTTATGTTTGTTTGTTTTGATGGGATCACAGATTGCACGCGGTTTCCATCTGGGTTTTACTAAGCAGATGATAAGAATAATGCGCTCCTATAGCTGGAGTTTTAACAGCCTATTTTCTCTTGCTGGACAGGAAAGAACAGTTTCAGGCAATTAGATGACGCACACAGTTAATCGCCTGAGTGAAAGCAAAACCACTGGGGTCGTGAAACCAATCACAGTTATCTGACTGACGGATTTGACTCAGCACAAGCGGCCATCAAAGTCACATTAAACAGACGTCAGAACGACAGCATTACAGTCAGGGGTGCAGATCCGCATGCATGACCAAAATAAAAAATGCACCGTGTAAATAAGTTCAGAGAGCGCATTTGCATACAACATGGTTGACAGCTGTTAATGCACAATTAACATTTTAGATCACCAAACTGTACTCTATTCAAGCTGAAAGGCCATTTTCAAAGCACAATGCAAAACTGTGACATTTCATTCACTGACGCACTTCAATCAGCAGCGCTAAACCCGGAAGCGCATAAACATACCTGCCGGCAACCCGCCAAAATAAAAGCCTGCTGATTTTAAGCTTGAAAATGATGAAAATCCATATAAAAAAAGAAGTAAATATTAGCATTTGTGACCCTGAAGCACAAAAGCAGTCTTAAGTAGCACGGGTATATTTGTAGCAATAGCCAAAAATACATTGTATGGGTAAAAATTATCAATTTTTCTTATATGCCAAAAATCATTAGGATATTAAGTAAAGATCATGTTCCATGAAGATATTTTGTAAATTTCTTACCATAAATATATCAAAACTTAATTTTTGATTAGTAATTTGCATTGCTAAGAACTTCATTTGGACAACTTTAAAGGCGATTTTCTCAATATTTA
This sequence comes from Tor tambroides, assembly GCA_021397915.2. NCBI lineage: Eukaryota > Metazoa > Chordata > Actinopteri > Cypriniformes > Cyprinidae > Tor > Tor tambroides. Next base: position 32,110 of record JAFVLL020033837.1, on the reverse strand, counting down.
GATTTTTTTGCACCCTCAGATTCCAGATTTTCAAATAGTTGTATCTCAGCCAAATATTGTCCTATCCTAACAGGCCAATAGGTAATGTATAGATCTCAATTAGAGGGTCAAATATTTGACCCTTATGACTGGTTTTGTGCTCCAGGGTCACATTAACTAAATGTAACTACACAACTAAATAAAGTGCAATAATATTATCACTATTATTAATTTATTTTTATAGTTATATTTAATGGGTCACACTATGTGCAGGACCAAACCAGATCTCCAGGTTCATTTATGAGAACCAGTCTGAAAAACTTATGTGCACCGCTGATAATAACACACGACCAAATATGGGCATTGTCATTTATGCTAATTTATTTGAATTTATTTTGGGGACCCCGCCCCCATCGATGACATCATCAGTCAAACTCACCAGTCTCTCTCCAGACAGCACCTCCAGCAGTTTGATGAGCATCCGTCCGTCTCGCAGGTCCATATAGAGGTCTGTGATCCGACAGGAGACACGCGCCAGGTGCGAGTTCACCCATTTGGTGAAGGTCTTCTTCTGCACAGCCTCTCGCTCGTCTGCAGGGCGACAATAAAGACGTTTAACGCTCTGAAATTAACACGCCACGGCTGGAACGCACAATAACAATACTTTCTCCCATGGTTAATAGGGGCTATTAAGCGCTGTGTACTTAATTGTGGGAAAATCACTCTTAACACACGACCTGGAGTGAACTGCAGCAACAGCAATGTTATAAAATACAACAGTGATTAAAAGTTCATTAATAGTATCATAAATGCTATTTTTGCTACTTTTATAATAATAAAAATAATAGTTATCTAAAATGGAATTTTATACAAAATTATGTAATATAAAAATAATTCAAAATAATGATTTGAAATATAATTTTAATACTTTTATAATAATAATAATAATAATAATAATAAATGCACTTACCTAAACATCATTTATCTTAATTAAAAATTAATTTCAATACAAAATTATTTAATATAAAATATAATTTAAATAATGATTTCAATAAAATACTATTTTAATACTTTTATAATAATAATAATAATAATAATAATAAATTAAATTAATAAAATAAATTAACTAAATTTTGTTTACATTAATTTAAATACAAAATAACTTAACAAAAATATTATTTCAATAATAATTTAAATAAAATAACATTTTTAAATACTTTACAATAATAATAATAATAATAAATTTATCTAAAATTCATTAATTTTGATATAGAACTACTTAATATAAAAATCTAATTTTAATAGTAACTTAAAATACTGCTTACAGTTTATTTTAAGGTGTCCTTGTTACAGTGTTATTATACATTTAAGTAATGCGTAATATTAATTAACTACATGTACTTACTATATGGTTAGGGTTTGGCTTAGGGTTACATGCATGTAATTATGCATAATTAATTGTTATTATAATAGTAAGTCCATGTAACGTGTAACAAGGACACCTTTACCACTACTTTTAATAAATAAAAATAATAAGAATACACTTATCTAAAATGAATTTTAATTAGTGCTGTCAAACGATTAATCGCGATTAATCGCATCCAAAATAAAAGTTTTTGTTTACATTATATATGTGTGTACTGTATTTATTATATTTATTATGTATATAAAACTACAAACACATACAGTATATATTTCGAAAATAATTACGTCTTTATACATTTAAATATTCATATCCTTATATTTTATATTATATATGAATATATTTAATATATAAACATAAATTGTTTCTGATATATGCATGCATGTGTTTGTATTTATATATACATAATAAATATACACAGTACACACACATATATTATGTAAACAAAAACTTTTATCATGGATGCAATTAATCACGATAATCGTTTGACAGCACTAATTTTAATTAATTTTAATACAAAATGATTTAAAAACAATTTAAATGATAATTTAAATAGAAATAATTTAAAATAATGCATAAATAATAATAATTATTATTGTTATTTCCAATGATTTCCATAAACAATTTGTTATAATTATCCAAGTAATATAGTTAATCAACTGTATGCTATTTATGGTTACCAAGCAATGTTACAATAAAAAGAAAAATGCCATAATATAATGAATAAATGACTTGCCAACAGATTTCACAGCTGAACTATGCTGTACATGCACTATATTTAGACTGGTATGAACAAGATCTTAGAAAGAAATGAGGCCTTTGTAATGATCCACAAACATTGCAACATTTCCCCCCGAAAAACATTCCCAAATACTAAAGACTGTTTTTCAACAAAGAATCAAATGACTTGAAATCGTCTGTGTGAAGCCACACATTCAACCGTGTCGCAACCCGAAACCCAGTGGGTCGCCCTGCCAAGTGTTCTTTAGGCCTTTTAAACCGTTATCCCATAATTCATGGGCGAGCAGACGATCTCCCCACCAATCAAGCGCAGTGAACAATGTGAGGCGGACAAAGGGGCGGCGGCTTGTTTATTTATGCTCCGCCCACGGGTGAGAAGTTCAAATGCTGCTATTTATTTATAATCCTCCCAATTTTCCTGTTATTGCATTCCTGGTCTTCACACAGACGTAAGCGTCCGATTCAATTGTTGCGGCGAGACGGCCGCGTTTTTTCCTGCTCGACCCCTGTGCGTTAAAGACGACAGGATGAGCTGGACAGAACTGAGGAGGAAGGACGAGAATGAGGCGAGGGAGAATGACAGCCTGATCCCAAATACAACAAACAGAGGAAGAGCAACATCTGCCCATCCAGCAGGACAGAGGCCAAACGCATCCACAGCTGGGACCATTTAAAGACCTTCAGGCCTGGGTGAATCTCACACAAACATTTATAAAAAAAAAAAAAAAAAACACAATAATAATAATTCATCAAATAAAATATGTATAATGAAATTGATTTAAAAAGGTGATTAAATAAATTTAAATCAATTGATTGTTTAGGACCATAAAATAAAATAAAATAAAATAAAATAAATAAAATAAAATAAAATAAAATAAAATAAAATAAAATAAAATATGTATAATGAAATCAATTTAAAAAGATGATTAAATAAATTTAAATTAATAGATGGTTTAGGACAATAAAATAAAATACAAATAAAATACAAATAAAAAAACAAACTAAAATAAAATATGTATAATGAAATCAATTTTAAAAGATGATTAAATAAATTTAAATTAATTGATTGTTTAGGACCATAAAATAAAATAAAATACAAATAAAATACAAATAAAAAAACAAACTAAAATAAAATATTTATAATGAAATCAATTTAAAAAGATGATTAAATAAATTTAAATTAATAGATGGTTTAGGACCATAAAATAAAATAAAATACAAATAAAATACAAATAAAAAAACAAACTAAAATAAAATATGTATAATGAAATCAATTTTAAAAGATGATTAAATAAATTTAAATTAATTGATTGTTTAGGACCATAAAATAAAATAAAATACAAATAAAATACAAATAAAAAAAACAAACTAAAATAAAATATGTATAATGAAATCAATTTTAAAAGATGATTAAATAAATTTAAATTAATAGATGGTTTAGGACCATAAAATAAAATAAAATAAAATAAAATAAAATAAAATATGTATAATGAAATCAATTTAAAAAGATGATTAAATAAATTTAAATTAATAGATGGTTTAGGACCATAAAATAAAATAAAATAAAATAAATTTAAAAGATACAAATAAAAAAACCAAACTAAAATAAAATTCTGTATAATGAAATTGATTTGGAAAAAAAAGATGATTAAATAAACTGAAATTAATAAATTGTTTAGGACCATAACATAATAATAAAAAAAATAAAAAAATAATAATAATAATAATAATAATAAAATAAAATAAAATACAAATAAAGCAAACTAAAATAAAATTCTGTATAATGAAATTGATTTTAAAAACGATGATTAAGTAAATTGAAATTAATAAATTGTTTAGGAACATTAAGATTTTTTGCATTGTGACATTATTTTCATGACAATTAAACACTTCATCCCCAGTTGATTATTATTGTGATGTCATTTATTTTCAAGCTTTTATTTTTGAATAATTATGAATTCAACTCACAATATTGTAATTACCAGGATGAATGTGCTTACTTGTCATGTAAATAATAAAAACAACGCAAAACATGTTATGCCCTAAAATATTCATTAATAAAATAAAATAAAACAAAAAGCAATGAAACAATGTACAATGAAAATAAATTAATAAAATAAATAATTTTTTAGGACCATTAAAAATATTTGCACTGTGAAATTATTTTCATGATAATTAAGAACTTTCCCAATCCCAGCTCCTGTAATATCATTTTAATTTTGAGCTTTTGCATTTGAATAATTCTCAATATTGTCATTTTTACTGGTGTGAATGTGCTTAACTGTTATGAAAATAAAGTAAAATAATGAAAACAACACATAACATGTTAGGTCCTTAAAATAAAATAAAAAAATTAAATAAAATAACTACATTTTGTATGATAAAAATGAATTTTTATGAACAAAAAATATCTTTTTTCAGGACCATTAAGAATTTTTGCAGTGTAATATTATTTTGAATGATAATTAAGCAAATTTAATCTCCGAGATGTACAAAATGTCATTTTACTTTAGAGCTTTTATCTTTGAATAATTCTCTATCATTTTTACTAGGGTGAATGTACTTAAATGAAAACAATGCAACACGTTAGGTCCTAAAATATGCCTCATTTTCTTCATACTAAAGATTTCTTGTTTATATATTTGAATTCTTTTTCATTTCTTAGTTCTGATTTGAGGGTGAAATATGAGCAGGCGAGAATCATCTTGCTGGTTTGTGTCATTTCTGCTCATAACACTCTTGTCTGATGTTCTGAAGCTCATGCGGTCAGTGTATATGTATGCATGCATTATAGACAATGAGAAACACACTTGAACAGCATGTGCAGGACTGATGATTGATTTTTCCACAGGCGACAGAACAGCTATGAAAGCAAATCATACATCGAACCGTCGTCTCTCATGTCAAGCTTCATACACACTCCTATACATAAACACAGAAAAGTGCTGACCAGACATCTGAGGGATTTTTTCCCTTCTGTTACATGGCCCAATGTTAAAATGCAGTAAACAAAGAAAGATCTCAAATGAGATCTTATTAATATCTCAATTGTTTCTCATAGGCAGCAAACTGAGATGTTTCTTACTGGATGACAACTAGTGATTTATTTGCATCTGTAAAAACATCTGAGACAAAGATACCTGAATGAAATGTAACTGAGCCATTCATTAAATCTTCTGAACTGTTAAAGATCAAACTCCCAAAAACACACTTTTCCTCTGGGTTCAGATACACATGTAAATCACATTTATAAACTCAATCCAAACCGCAGCATTTCAGAATGCATGTTTTTCCTGGACAGGGAAAAGCTACATATTTCAACACGGTCAGCAGGAAAAACAGATAACTTTTGTTCCTTTCTCTGCTTGAACATCTGATTTGAATATATTTTGTATAATGGAAATACATTTTAATTCAAATTAAATTAATTATTTTTTAGGACCACTAAGAATGTTTGCATTGTGACAAAATAAAATATTTCATATAATGAAAATGCATTATTTAAAAAATTATTGCTATATAATTACTCTGCTGCTAATATAAAGTAAAAAAAAAAAAAAAAAAAATATTATATATATATATATATATATATATATACACATATATATACACTGCTCAAAAAAATTAAAGGAACACTTTGAAAACACATCAGATCTCAATGGGGAAAAATATCATGCTGGATATCTATACTGATATGGACTGGGTAATGTGTTAGGAATGAAAGGATGCCAAGATAAATGAAAATTATCAATCAACTGAATTAAAAGACACCCCAAAAATCAAAGTGAAAAAATGATGCAGCAGGCTAGTCCATTTTGCTGAAATTTCATTGCAGCAACTCAAAATGTTACTCAGTAGTTTGTATGGACCCCACGTGCTTGTGTGCATGCCTGTCAACATCGGTGCATGCTCCTAATGAGACGACGGAGTCTGGGGTATTTTCTCCCAGATCTGGACCCAGGGCATCACTGAGCTCCTGGACAGTCTAAGGTGCAATCTGGCGCCGTCAGATGGACCGAAACATAATGTCCCAGAGGTGTTCTATTGGATTTAGGTTAGGCGAGCGTGGTAGCCATTCAATGGTATCAATTCCTTTATCCTCCAGGAACTGCCTGCATACTCTTGCCACATGAGGCCACCAGGAGCAACCCAGGACCCACTGCACCAGCGTAGGGTCTGACAATGGGTCCAAGGATTTCATCCCGATACCTAATGTCAGTCAGGGTGCCATTGTCTAGCCTGTAGAGGTTTGTGCGTCCCTCCGTGGATATGCCTCCCCAGACCACCACTGACCCACCACCAAACCGGTCATGCTAAACGATGTTACAGGCAGCATAACATTCTCCACGGCTTCTCCAGACCCTTTCACTTCTGTCACATGTGCTCAGGGTGAACCTGCTCTCATCTGTGAAAAGCACAGGGTGCCAGTGGCGGACCTACCAATTCTGGTGTTCAATGGCAAATGCCAATCAAGCTCCACGATGCCGGGCAGTGAGCACAGGGCCCACTAGAGGGCGTCAGGCCCTCAGGCCACCCTCATGAAGTCTGTTTCTGGCTGTTTGGTCAGAGACATTCACACCAGCAGCCTGCTGGAGGTCATTTTGTAGTGCTCTGGCAGTGCTCATCCTGTTCCTCCTTGCACAAAGGAGCAGATACCGTTCCTGCTGATGGGATAAGGACCTTCTACAGCCCTGTCCAGCTCTCCTAGAGTAACTGCCTGTCTCCTGGAATCTCCTCCATGCTCTTGAGACTGTGCTGGGAGACACGGCAAACCTTCTGGCAATGGCACGTATTGATGTGCCATCCTGGAGGAGTTGGACTGCTGTGCAACCTCTGTTGGGTCCAGGTGTCGCCTCATGCTACCAGTAGTGACACTGACCCTAGCCAAATGCAAAACTAGTGAAAAACAGTCAGAAAAGATGAGTAGGGAAAAAAATGTCAGTGGCTTCCACCTGTAAAATCATTCCTGTTTTGGGGGTCATCTCATTGTTGCCCATCTAGTGCACCTGTTATTAATTTCATTAACACCAAAGCAGCTGAAACTGATTAACAACCCCCTCTGCTACTTAACTGACCAGATCAATATCCCAGAATTTTAATTGACTTGATGCTATACTCTGATTAAAAAGTGTTCCTTTAATTTTTTTGAGCAGTGTATATATATATATATATATATATATATATATATATAGTGACAAAATAAAGTAAATAAAATTAAATAAAATAAAAATGAAATATTTTGTATAATGAAAATGGCATTTTAATTTAATTTAAAAATTACTGACATTATTTTCTTTGGAAAAATGGTGATTCTTCTGCTTGAACATTTGATATGAAGATCTGAGCATCTTAAGATCTTCAACTAAGTGTCAAAGCATCTAGGAGAAACGATCAAGACATTAAAAAGATCTGTACTTTCTCTTTCAGACGACCTGGTTATGACCTGTTTCTGACTTTACAAGCTCCCTCCTCCGTTGGGTCTGACGCGCCGCTGAACTGTGGCTGCATTGTGAGCCGATAACATCGCAACCAATGCCACCGAACGCTACATATTAGCCGGGCCTGCGGATCCTCCCAGAGGACTGTGGGTAGGGCAAACAATGGCGGCTGTGTTCCTCACCTCGACTCCGACTGAAACCGCGGGGAAGGCTGCAGGAATGCGGCAGCATCTGGACTCAGCAGAGCGAATACATCTGCTTTCAAATTAATGGACGTGTTATAAATATATAAATTCATCAAACGCAGATCAACTAACACATCTAGACTGCGTTTGCCCTCTTAAAGACCAGGTTGCTTGAATATAAATGACTATATAATACTACGCTGATAAAAAAAAAAGAATAATAAAATAAAATAAAATAAAAACATTTTTACAATAAAAAGATCAAATAAATAATAAAATGGTAAAATGAGTAAATTTAAATTAATACATTTTTAGGACTATTAAGATTGTGAAATGATTTTCATCATAATTAAGAACATTTTCACTTCCAGGGGCTTATTACTGTATACCATTTTACTTTTGAGCTTTTATTTTTAAATAATTCTCAATATTGTCATTTTAACTGAGGTTAATTGATATCAAAATAATGCAAAATAATGAAAACAATGCAAACATGCTAGGTCCTGAATATGCTAAATAAAATAAAATAAAATAAAATACATTTTTCAGTGCTGTTATTGATTATCAGTATTGTAATTTATACTATTTACGCGTTATAAATACCTAGCTTGAATATAATTGACTATATAACACTCCACTGCAAATTAAATAAAAAATATTTACTATAATATAAACAAATTTTAATTAAATAACTAAGAAGTCAAATAATTTTTTTGGATGAATGTGCTTAACTTATGAAAATAATGCAAAATAATGAAAAAAACACAAAATACAGTAAAATAAAATATAAATTATTTTAATAAAATAAAACCATATTGCATAACGGAAATTACTCATTTTAATTAAATAAAATTTATACATTTTTATGACCATTAAGTATTTTTGATTTTGACATTATTTTCATAATAATTAAGCACATTTTTATGACCATTATACTGTGATGTAATTTGACAATTTCTCAAAACGATTCTCAACATTTATTATAAATTATGTAATTATTATAAATTCATCTAACAGTGTTTATGCCCTCTTGAAGACCTGCTAGCTTGAATATAAATGTCAGTTTAATACTCTGCTGCTTATAACACTCCGAAGCAGATTGTGTACAAGTGTCCTTAGTTAAAAAATGAACCGTAAAAGGTGATTTAATATATTTTGAGGGCAACGGCAAAGTCAACTGAATGACAGCTGACATTGAGAGTGAATTTGCATGCGGCTGAGCAGCACAGTCTGCTCAGATAAATCAATACTGCAGTCTGGATGGCTGATGAGGTCAAGAGGTCACATTAGTCACTAGCTTTGGGACGGTATACAGATATAAGGTTCATATCAGTATATTCCCATAACGAGAACGTCGGAAACACTGTGTAGCCTGAATTCTCCTTTGCATTCACCTGCTAGAAAAATAAGCACCACCATCATGTTACTGAATAGAAAATGAGTCACTGAGATGCAGTCTGGTGATGATGATGTTCTGCTGTCAAACACTTTCTCAACTATTAAATTCAACTGAGGGGTTGTAAGGTCAAAAGTTCAGTTTAGTCTGTATATTCTGCTCAGATTGATTAGAACAGAAATAGTAATGCTTGATTTGGCAAATCAAGGCTGAAGGAACTGGGGTTGTGAGAGTTCAGGGACTGCTGATTTATTGGCGTTTCCTGTATCCTCAAAATCTTTGTTTGCTGACCTCAAAACAAACCACACCCTGTCCTGCAACACGCAGATAGCATTGTCTGTCTTCGCAGAAGGGGAAAAAATTGAGCAAACTATCAAGAACAAACAGCAGATCTTGCAAAATCAGAAATTTAACGCATGGATTTGAGGAATTTACATGTGCACTACTGTTCAAAAGATATTTGAATGTTTTTAAATGTCTCTTTTGCTCGCCAAGGCTGTATTTATTTGATCAAAAGTGTAGTAAAAATGTGAAATATTATTGCAATTCAAAATAGCTGTTTTCTATGTGAATATATTGTAAAGTGTAATTTATTTCTGTGATCAAAGATGATTTTTTTTCCAGTCTTCAGTGTCACATGATCCTTCAGAAATCATTCTAATATGCTGATTTGCTGCTCAAGAAACATTTCTGATTATTATCAATGCTGAAAACATTTTTTTTGGTGAAAACCGTGATGCATTTTTATTCAGGATTCTTTGATGAATAGAAAGTTTTAAAAAAACAGATAGAAATCTTTGTATAATTATAAATCACTTTTGTTAAACTTAATTTGTCCTAGCTGAATAAAAGTATCAATTTTAAACTTTTGAACGGTAGTACGTATCAATTTTTTTAATTCAATTTCAGGAAAAGCACCCATATAATCCGACACTGGTTCATCCAACCCTGAAAGCACACAAAAGTAATTATTATAAAATATGATTTGGACTGAGTACAGCACTGTCTGGATGTGAATTCCAACGAAATGAAAAAGTCCAGAGCACAGCATTCCTACCATCACTTCTCTTACTAAATCTCCTGAAAACGATGCTGGCTCTGGGATTCAGCATTGCGCAACACTTCAATACGGAAACACGAGAAGGTCAAATATGGGGTCAGAGATAAGTGAGATCAGCTTTTCATACGAAACCTTTTCTACTCTGCAGCAGATGGTAAAAGACATCCTGAAACACAAAATACCAATGAGAAATGCTGCTTTGGAAGGACCAAGAGAGGTAGAGCATGGGTGGCTTCCTCTTTCCCGTCTGATTTATCTGCTTCCTGTGGCGTGAGCGTCAGCAGAAAGGAATTCTTAAGACTTCCTGTGCGCTGCGGAGTGGACAGGTCTCTGAGGTCACAGTACGGTGGTCAGGCCTCAGCATGCGGCTCAAAAATAAACCTGCAATTTCAACACTTCTCCTAAAATCCACAACACTGAGTTGGAGTATTTGAACCGAGGGCAAAAATAATAAAGACGCTGAAAGTTTCAAACATTTTAGAGCCAGTTTATGCGCGCTGATGAAAAACATATGCGGCGTAAAACAGGGAACGCATAAAGACAACATTGTGATGTATTTTTGGGTGAACAGAATGTTGAGGGGAAAATATTGATTATATCTTCTGGCCTTTAATTAGAACATTAGTGAAATAAGGTTAAGAAAAACTGCTTCACAGGAAGAATTAAAAATATATATATATATATATATGTTTAAATATATAAGCTTTCCATTGATGTATGGTTTGTTAGGATAGGACAATATTTGGCTGAGATACAACTATTTGAAAATCTAGAATCTGAGGGTGCAAAAAAATCTAAATATTGAGAAAATCGCCTTTAAAGTTGTTCAAAAGAAGTTCTTAGCAATGCATATTACTAATCAAAAATGAAGTTTTGATATATTTACGGTAGGAAATTCACTAAATATCTTCATGGAACATGATCTTTACTTAATATCCTAATGATTTTTGGCATAAAAGAAAAATCAATAATTTTGACCCATACAATGTATTTTTGGCTATTGCTACAAATATACCCCAGCGACTTAAGACTGGTTTATATATATATATATATATATATATATATATGTGTGTGTGTGTGTGTGTGTGTGTGTGTGTGTGTGTGTGTGTCTGCTAAATGACTAAATGTAAATATATATATATATATATATATATATATATATATATAATTATTATTATTAATATTATTATATATTTTTAAATATATTATTAGATATGTATAAAATTTTACTTTAAAAATATATAATATATATTTTTATTGTATTATTTTTATTTTTAATTTTATTATTTTAATTTTATTTAAAAATATCTAAATATTATATTACTTAAAATATGATATATTATATTCATATAAATATAGACATAAATATAGACAAACTACATAAAAAACTATATATATAATATTTGTAAAATAAAGAAATTCATCTGTATTCAACTATATATATATATATATATATATAGAATTTATATATTTTTACCTTTTTTATATGCATAGTTGAATACAGATCAATTTCTTTATTTTCTGAATATATTTATATTAACATGATAATAAAATAATGTAAATAATGTATACACAGATACTTTTTGTTTCTAGTTGTCTCAAAAGTGAACTTGTTAAGCCAGTACATCAGTACATTCACAGAGATGAGCACACAGCTCATCATTTCTTACATTTCTGCCGTTTAAACAAACAGAGCAGGAGGGAAGCGGATGCATGTTTATCATGCCTCATTTTAAGTGATGACATTCCTGTTGTGGCAACCAGGAAAACTCACAGTTCCTCCAGTGTTACAGAGAGACAATGATCAATGCCACGCTTCTCCAGGAACACTGTGCCTCACGAGGGAACAGATTCCAGATTCACAATCCGTGATACTGCTGTGCCACTCAGTGTGAGCTGATGGTTAGAAATCACTCCAAATCAGCCACTTACAAGTTTACATTTGGGGTAAGATGCTGCTTTAGCCCACTTTTGGAACAGAGCCACTGATAAAGAATCAAATGAGGAATAAGATGGGTATTTGTGAAGTGATCACAGGTGTGGGCATCTGACATGAACTCAAACTGTGCTTTTGTTTCAGGTTGACTGGTTTAAACCCCACCCTTAGTTTCAAAGTGACATGACAAACAGATATGAGGATGTGCACTAGTGCATCACTCCAGATGTCCTGAGACTCACACACCACCAAATGAACAAAAAAAATGCTTTTGCAAAAATGTATTTGCATTTGTGCTTATAACTGAGCGCTTTTCTAAACAACAGTTCTCAGAGTTTCACATCCATATAATTTTGAAAGAATGTTTTTTCAGTGTTTTCTGGCTGTATAGGGGGCTTAAGTTGCTATATGATTCTTTGAAGAATTTTAAAAAAGCATCAGTGCATGACTTTAATTTACAGCTGATGTCACTGATGCCTCTTAATATTTATTCAAGTGCCATATAGACACTTTTTACCAACCAATCAATTCCCAAGTCCAGTTCAACTTTTTTATTACGCAGAAATAGATCATATTATTTAAATAAAATTATGCAAACTCTGTTTCATGTTGACATAAAAGCACCAGTAATACCATTTTCAGTTACTCAAATAAAGCTAAAATAAAAATATAAATGAAAAACTTAAACTTCAAAAACTAAATATCATATGGATTCAAATAAAGCTGAAATAAAATAAAACAAAATATGAATATTACCTGAAAAACACTAAAAAAAAACTAAAATTGGGAGTAATATTGTTAAAAATCATTTTCATTAACTGAAATAAAGCTGAAAAAATTACCAAAAAAAAAACTTAAATCAGGAACTAGGACTAATACTATTAAATATTGTTTTTGTACACTGAAATAATAAATAAAAAAAATAATATAAATAAAATAAAATATTAAAATATTTATGTAAAATATAAAAATATAAAATATTACCCGAAAAACTCAAACCTAAAAAACTAAAACTAAGTCTAATACAGGTCTAATACTATTAATAATCATTTTCATTATTTGAAATAAAGCTGAAATAAAATACAATATAAATATTACATGGAAAACATGAATCATTAAAAAAATTAATAATAATAAAAACAAAAGCACATAACAAAATTGCTAAACCTTAACCTAAAATAAAAAAAATAAAATAAAAAACTGAAAATATATATATAAAAAAAAGTCAGTTCAAAACATTAATAAATACAATAATAGTATAGAAATAATACTAAAATACAGGTTATCTGATAAAATGTTCAGCTGCACTTTATTTTACAGTACGTGTACTTACAGTGTATTTACAGTATACTTACATAAGAAAGTATTGGTAATATAAGGACACTTAGGTACCTTAAATAACTTAGGTACTAAGGTAGGGTTAGGTTCAGGGGGAGGGTCAGGGTTAGTACCTAGTTATTACCTAGTCCTTTTAATTACTACAATAAGTACATAGTATGTACATGAGGAACAGGACTGTAAAATAAAGTACTACCAAATGTTCTTTGTGAAACATTTAGGGTGACTTTTAAGTGAACGTTCACTAGAGCCTCAGTGATTCTGGGTGGTTCTGTGCATCTTTAACGCCCAGCTGAGTTGCCATCTCAACGCTTCCTTCATTGCCTCAGAGCTCTTGAATCGACTTCCTCTCACGCCGAGGGTGGTGACGCTTACAGCTCTACTGAGAGCCTCCAGTCCCTCCACGACAGGCCACTGAGTGAATCAAGAGCCGACGACTCGCATCCGATCCTTCCAGGCCATTCAGTGCCCTCCGTCTCGCTTTCGCCGGCCGCATCTCTGCCAACAGCCGAACAGAAGGTCATTGAGAAGACCAGACTGAGAGACAGGCGGCTTGGCAGGAAAACACACACGGGACAAAAGATCTGCTTCAGCACGCAAGCCTATGAGCAAAACAGCTTACAGTGCTGTCCGCCGAGCGAAAAAATCTCCAAGATCAGCTGGACGCACCCTTACCGTCAGTAAACTATCTGTGGAATAGATGCTGCCAGGATTATGTGTTTAGGCTATTGAAGTCGGGCCACAATAGCGCAAGCACAAATCCAAGAATCTGTCATTTGTCTTGGCAAATCTCTAGTGTCTAGAGGGTTTGAAGAATGCTCTTGTGTAGGGAGCATGGGTTTTTAAGATGCATCACAAAACTTGGATGAATATTTGCAACTTCTGACTTAATATCAAATCATCCTGCCTGAGGAACAAGACGCTACATGTCAGTATGAACGCAAATGCAATCTACACTGCAAAAAAATGCAGTATTTTTGTCTTGTTTTCTGTTGCAAATGTCTAAACACTCTTAAGTCAAGACATATTTGCTTAAGATGCAAAAAGACTTAAGATATTAAGTCTTGTTTTCTGAAAAATCGATCAAAATGAAGTGAGTTTATGCTAAAAACAAAAACAAATGTGACCCTGGACCACAAAACCAGTCTTAAGTCTCAATTTTTCAAAATTGAGATTTATACATCATCTGAAAGCTGAATAAATAAGCTTTCCACTGATGTATGGTTTGTTATGATAGGACAATATTTGGCCGAGATACAACTAGTTGAAGGTCACATATCTCTGGAATCTGAGGGTGCAAAAAAATCTAAATATTGAGAAAATTGCCTTTAAAGTTGTCCAAATGAAGTTCTTAGCAATGCATATTACTAATCATAAATTAAGTTTTGATATAGTTATGGTAAGAAATTTACAAAATATCTTCATGGAACATGATCTTTACTTAATATCCTAATGACTTTTGGCATAAAAGAAAAATCAATCATTTTGACCCATACAATGTATTTTTGGCTATTGCTACAAATATACCCCAGCGACTTAAGACTGCTTTTGTGGTCCAGGGTCACAAATATCTGCCAGAAAGTTCCAAAAAATCAACTTAATTCAAAGGGAAAGCAAGATTTTTTTTCTGACCCCATTGGCAGATATTTTTCTTGTGTTAAGCATGAAGTAACTTTATTTTGATACATTTTTTAGACTTAAAATCTTTCTTCTAAAGTAAATGTATGTTACTTTTTAAATTTTGTAATGGAAAAGTCAGAAAAATAATCCCTTTGAATTTAGATTTTTCTGACTCCATTGGGAGATATTTTTCTTGTTTTAAGCATAAAGTCACTTAATTTGGATACATTTTTGATTTAAGGATTTTTCATTTTTTGTAATGGAAAAGACAGAAAAATCAGAAGCCAGAAAAATGATCTTGTTTTCCCTTTGAATTAAACTGATTTTTCTGAATCTACTGCCAGATATTTGCTGTTGTTTTAAGCATACTCATTTTTATACATTTTTCACAAAATAAGACTTAAAACATTCATTCATTTTGCATCTCAAGTAAATATATCTCGACTTAAGGATGTTTAGATATTTACTGAGGAAGAAAATCACTATTTGTAGTGTAAACGTGAAATTTTGAAGTTGAAAGACTAAAATAATCAGTCTTTTTTACTGTGTGCATGACAAAGTTTAAAGTATTTAAAATGCGCAGGGTGGTGACAGCAATACGGTTTCTCGCAAACCTGCCACATTAAGTTATTTACAAGCCTAAGATGAAGCTGAATCACTCAAATCTGTCATATCACAGGTAAAAGGTCAAGTTTTTGTCGTTAAACTACTTAAAGGAAGGGCAGCGCAGGGCGAATCTAAGTTAATGATTAGCCACATACAAACTCATTTCTTTTGGATAAAAGTGTCTGCTAAATGCATAAATGTAATGTAAACAGACTCTCAAAAAGCTGAATTTGCAGCTGCATTTCTGTTGAAGCTCTTCTCTCATCTCATCTCACCAGCATTACTGACCTCAAACTGGGCTGTGATTCATTAACAACTGGTTATGAACTGATAACAGAGTTGCACATTAAATAGTTGTTTCATACTAATAATACTTGTGCAATCTCATCAGGCACATGTGACTCTTGAAATGCACGAGAAATGATATGTAAAAGCATGAACTGCCACACAAACACAACAGCAGAGCTCTGGGGAAACATCTGCACTACAGTAACGGCAAACGAGAGCAATGGCGTAAACGTGTGAAATTGCTGAGTGTGTGAAGTGCCAAATGCCTGGCGCACATCTATTGATCGACCAGATCTGATCTAAAACGCAATTTCTGGGCTGTAAAACCAGTTTGGTGAATGCAACGTAAGCGTAAAGTGTTGCACAGTCCATAACAGTCATGCACGGAACAATGCAACCGCTTCGTCCAACTATTTAAGCAACGAGTAACAACAAAGCCTTACAAGCACCTTATTTTAAAAAAACAAACTCAAACGGCTGCGCTCATTAGCAATCGCATTTTAAATGCATATGAAGCGGCAGCATTTAGAAACATGCCACTATCACTCACATAGTCAGCAGAACAAAACAACCGCTCCCACCTTCCCGGGTTTTCCATTGTTGTCTATGACGCCCCATTCAGGGCGAGCTGCCCCCTTATTGACTCCCGGGTGATTTTGGGGAAGGGAAGCCAAGCGTAAAGGTAGAACGTCTGCATGAAAAGCATGTAGAAAAGTGACTTTTTTGGGGGGAATGTCTAAAATCCATTCCACTAATCCAGTCTAAAACTCCCAGTTCCACCAGACACCCCCTTTTTTTGAGAGGATTATGGAGGAGAGGAAAACACAAAACACTCTGTGGCTGCTTTCTATGCATCTAGACTCTTAAAAAAAAAAGGGGTTTTCATATTAGAATCATTTTTCCTCAAAGAACCTTTCAGTGAACCGATCTTTAAAATTAAATATTTAAAAAAATGCAAAGATTCCATTGATGTTAAAGGTTCCAAAATAAGGGTTCTAAGGGGAGGTTTTTGTAGAAGAACCATTTTTGGTTCCTCAAAGAACCATTTTTACTTTATTTGAAAAATATTTAAAAAATCTAAAGAATCTTTATGGAATGGAAAGATTCCATGAACATTAAAGATTCCAAAATAAAGGTTCCAAATAGAGGCTTTTTTTGTAGACAAACCACTTTTGGTATCCCAAAGAACCATTTTCATTTTTGAAAAAATATTTAAAAATTATTTTGGAATGGAAAGATTCCATAAACGCTAAAGATTCCAAAATAAAGGTTCCAAAGGGAGATTTCGTAGAAGAACCAATTTTGATTTCCCAAAGAACTCTGTAAGGAACCATTTTTTCTTCATATGAAGAACATTTTAAGACCCTTTTCCACGATAAAGACACTTTTGTGGAATAGAAAGATTCCACAGATAATAAAGCTTCCAAAATATGGGAGGTTTTGTAGAGGAGCCATATTTGGTTCCTTAAAGAACCCTTTAGATTCCATGGATGTGAAAGGTTCTTCACGGAACCATAGACACCAATAAAGCCTTTATTTGTAAGCGTGTATATCTCACAAATCGCAGCTGCTACGCTGTAGGAAACCCATGAATCTCCATCCTAACGGTGCTGTAAACAATGCATCCACACCTCCGGATGCATCTTACCTTGCAGCTGCTTGAAACGCCCCTCGAGCTGGTTGTAGTTGAAGGGCATTTGCGCGGGGAAGCTGGGCTCCTGGTAGAAGCCCTCGGGGCCCCCGGACGCCCACTCCAAATCCATGATCCCTGACCGAGAGAGAAACTATTTCCAGATTCCTCGCAACCTCCCAGGAAACCAAGGAATGGGAAAGAACGACGGCGGGAAAGAAAGCCAAAAAGCTGGGAGTTATCCAAAAAGCAGAAGGTTTTCGTCCCAGCCTGATGTTCTCAACCGGTCTGTTTTAGAGGAGACATGCATGCTGCTGTCTCTCTGATTGTTCGCCTTCCCACTCTGTCCATTCAAAAGCAGCGTCTCCCCCCAACCTCAAGCTCACAAACGCCCCTCCTCCTGTCATACAAGGGAGGGGAGACCTTCTAGCTCGAGACCCGCTCTGAATCTGCAGGAGTCAATGGAAGGGCTTCTGTGAGACACCTTTAACGGAGCAAAAGAGGAGGGCAAAAGAGTTGTAATTTCATCAGCGGCCCAGCCAGTATGTTTCTGATGATGTCACCACCTCATTACAATGAAAGAAGAGGAGGAGACGGACTAAACCAAGTCTCCGGAGAAGATCGGGGGTGGAGGTTGAGCAGGAAGTCGGCCCATTTCCATGCATTGTTTTTTAGGTCATGCAATAGAAGCAAAGTTGCATAAGAAACGCGGAACGGCCTTCTTGGAATGTCGGACTAAATGCATCCTGCCTAAAATCCCTTTTTGCAACCCCTCCAGCTTATTTGTCCTCCCCTCCTCCTCCTGTTTTTTTTTCTCCCCTGCCGTCCATCTGTTTGCAAGGTGAGGAGACGTTCTGCCATGAATGCAGACTTTGAACTACTTCGCAGAGTTTGGCTATTGAATTGCACTCGGCTGCAAAACAAATATCTGCTAATTCCCACTCAGGAATCTCACACGGCTGTGTCAGGAGTAGTAAACATCCAGCAGATCCAACTCAAACTTTCCTGACAGCAAACAGCCCCCTTCTGCTTTTCTTTCCACATCTTAAACATGATAAAAAGCAGGATTACTCCAAGCCCCGCAAAGGTGAATTAAAAGCCACACTGGATATTTACAGCATTTAAGGAGTGTTCTATGAGAGTACAGAGCAGATATGAAACGCTGCATGAGATGCTGTAAATCAAGCAATAAAATGCTGGATTGTTTTCTGTCAGCAACAGTTTTGCTGGCAAAAATCAAGCAATTGTTCCTGCTTACTGCAACAGGTTTAAATTCTTTTCTATCTGACTCGAGTAAATTTTTTTATTAGCATTTTAAAACAAATAACAGGCTTTCACATTGTATTTTAATATTAATTTAATTTAAGTTTCTGTAACTTTTTTAAGTGCTTTGGTCATTTTTTCTTAGATTTTTTTATTTTATTTATTTTTTCAATTTTACATTTAGTAATAAAGGTAAATTGTTGCTATAACACACACAAAAAAACATTTTTATACACAATCTTCTGCAGTATTTTAATTTTAGCAATATTGTTAAGTGCTTCATTTTTTATTAGTTTTTTTTTACATTTGTGTTTAATTTATTTTTATTTCAGTTATAGTTTTAGTACTTTTAGTAATTAAATTTAATCTTAAATTAAGCTGAAATAGTTAAGTAATTTTGTTATGTGCTTCCGCCATTGTTTTATTAAATTATTTTTAGCTTTCATTTATTTTTATTTTTATTAAATGTGTTTAGGTTTAATTTATTTTTATTTCAGCTACATTTTTACTAATTTTCGTGCTTAAATTTAATTTTAAATTAAGGTGAAGTAGTTACGTAATTTTGTGCTTCTGTCATTTTTTTATTAAAATATTTTTAGCTTTAATTTATTTTTGGTAATTTTAGTATTTCAACTCAATTTTAATTTTATTTAAGGCAACATTTATACATTTACATTTAGTCATTTTGCAGACGCTTTTATCCAAAGCGACTTACAATTATAATTTTCCATTTATTTATTTATTTTTTGAAGTTGAAGTTTATCATCTTATTTTTATATTTTATTTTATTTCAGATTATTTTAATTACCAAAAACATTTTTTTTATAGCTTAATCTATAATAGTTAACAATAACAACAGTAATCCAAATATTTTGCTATAACATTGCTATAATACTGAGACATACTGGCTACTGTTACTGCTCACCATCAAGAAACAACCCACCACACCCTAGCAACCACCCAGGACACCTGAAAAATACCAAGAATGTAGCGTCTTGTTTTCTTTCTTTTAAGAGCAAGACACACAAGACCGCATCCTCAAGGAACCATGAGATGAGCTATAATGTGACCAAACGTGTCCCATGATCCTGTATTTCCAAAATAAACAAATGTTGAATTATTCCTCAGTGCGTCTAGCGTGGGATTGAGGCCTGAGGGTGGTTGGGTTGATCTGGGCCTACAGTGAGAGGGCTGTTTGTGCAGAAACACAGTCAGTGGTGTCATTGTGAAGTCACAAGACGTCCACGTGTGCCTGGAGCCATCGACGCTCTTAATTCACCTCCGTCTGCACTTCTGTTCTCTGTCACAAGTGAATCTGAGCTCAAATCATCCCTCGCGCTGCGATAAACGGCCCAGAGATTCAGGCTCTCCTCCCCTCACTGCTGCAGAGAGACGAGGGAGGAGAAGCATCCTGGAAGACGTTTAGTCATTCACTGCAGAGGAGCGTACAGCCACTGCTGAGGGAATAATCTGAAGATAAACGGATTAACATATCAGCAAATGATGGGAAATTAGAGCCATGAAGGAGTAACTATAAAGAATCAACAAAAATGGGAAATTTAAACATAAATATATTATATATGATACTTTTTAATGATAAAAAGCGTATTTAAAACTGTAAAAAAAATTTACACTTTCTGAAGACAATGTGATGCTGAAATACAGAAAAAATGAATTTATAAATTCTGCAAATGTGTAAAATGTAATGATAATAAAATCATAAAAAGATATTTTATAAAAATAAAAGTATATGTAACACTGGATTTGTAGATTTCTGAAGAAAATGTGATGCTGAAATCAAAAGATTTTTTAATAAATCTATAAAATGTAATAATTAAAAAAAAAATTTATATATATATATATATATATATATATATATACACACACACACACACACACACACATATATATATTTTTTTTAAAACCGTTTCTATAGTAATTGTGATGTTGAAAAAATGTGGAAAATTCATTTTTTTTTTTTTTTTTATAAATATACAAAATGTAATAATAAATTTATAAAATGATTTTAAAAAATATTTTTTAAAAATAAGGGCATATATATGTGTGTGTATATACAGAGAGAGTTTATAAGATTATATTATTATAAGATTACATTTTTACATTAATATATGATGAAATAAAGATAAATAAGGTTTTAAAACTTTGTAAAACTGTACTTTTTAAACATTTTTTTAAGAAAATGTGTTAAAATAAAAAGGGAACAAATTATTTATAATTTGTACAAATGTATAAAATGTAATAATTATACATTTATAAATTATTTTATTAAAAGATAAAAGCATATGTAAAACTACATTTTTACCATTTCTTAAGTCTAAATGTGATGCTTGCCTGCAAAAGACATCACCATAATGCTAAAGCGTTGTAGGTCATTTAAGTCAAAATGTCTAGATATGGCTTAAATATCAATAACTTTATGGATAAAATGGTCAAATCACTAATCCTTACCAAACAGCATTAAACAGAGCTTCTGAAATGATCAAGTCTAGTAAGTCTAGTCTTGTTCATCCATATCAAACCTATAAGAGGAACACTGTTACACCAGTAGATTAATATCATATGTTTTTTTCTAATCAATAGCAGTATTTCTACATGAATACATGCACTACGTGCAAACTGACCATGAAGGGTGAGCAGCATGAATACAGTTCCCACAAATGCATTTCAGATGTGTTGTTTTTCACTCATAACGGGATGAATGTATGTAAGTGCGTGTTTCTGTTGGCGCTGAGACAGTCGGTCCTTTGGCAAGTCAATGAAGGCACAATTTTCTGTGAAATTTCACATGATGCTTTGCTGTGATCTTATAAACATGTACTTGCTCAATCCCACAATTCCAGTGGGAGCCTGTTGTAACGCAACACAACTGCTCTCATTTGACACTGAACTCAAATGTGCTGATTTCAGCAGAGTGAATGCATTTAACAGCCTATAATGTCCGGATTCAGTGTGTTTCTAAGTATGACAATGATCTAATGCGTTCATGAAGTGGGGTGATTTCACAGACATCTGGCCGACAAACTCGGCGAAGGAAGGAAAGGGGAAGGACAGGGGGTCTGTGGGTGTTTCCTTTGTATTATGAGATGAACAACCATATAAACACACAACCCAGGACATTCCATAACTCAGACTTCATCCTACAATTACGTTAGATGAAACGCTCTCCGCTGCTCTGGGAAATGCGGATATTTTGCTCAGTATATGAGCTATCAAGCCAGCGGCAAAACGCAATGTGATCTCTTGAAAAAATTCAAAAATTCAAAAGTCGCAGCATGAACTCAAACTTTACTCATCAAACAATCTCCACATTTAAGGAACTTTAGCAGACACATCTGAACCCTAAATAAAAACAGAACTGAGAAGACAATCATAATTAATGCGTAAGGACGAGCAGGATATTACAGCGTGGCTGAAGTGAGTTTTGCTCGACAGAGCAGCAGTCACTCGAGCAGACCGACAACCAGCTCATTTATTTTTCACGACACCCGTCAATAATTTAGATGCTCGCGTTTCATTGGTGGAATACTAGTACGCTGCCCCACAAACCAATACTTGACAAAGCCCTGAGTGTGTGTGAGAAACTAAGCAACCAAAGGGCCTTAATTAATTATTCATGACGACAGCATTAATTCTGTACCTGAGGCCCAATATGTTACACATAAAGATGCACACCTTTATCTGTCTACGCAGCTAACCATCTATTTAACTATCTACCCATTTATCCATCCATCTACCCAAATATCTCTCTATCCAACTATCCATTCAACTGTCTACCTGTGTACCCAACTATCCATCTACCAAACTATCTAGCTATCTACCCATCTATCTATCTATACAAATATCTACCTATCTATCCAACTATCTATCTACCCAACTATTCATCTACCAAACTATCTAGCTATCTACCCATCTATCTATCTATCTATACAAATATCTACCTATCTAACTATCTATCTACTCAACTATTCATCTGCCCAACTATCCACCCAACTATCTACCCTTCTATCCAACTATTCATCTCCCAAACTATCTACCTATCTATCTATCCAACTTTCCATCTATTCAACTGTCCATCTGCCCAACTACCCACCCAACTATCTACCCATATGTCAGCCCATCTATCCGACGATCCATCTACCCAACTAAACATCTACCGAACTATCTACCTAACTATCCATCTATTCAACTGTCCATCTGCCCAACTATTTACCCATTTGTCAGCCCATATACCCAACTATCCATCTACCAAACTATCTACACAACTATCCATCTATTCAACTGTCCATCTGCCCAACTACCCATCCAACTACCATCTATCTATCTATCTATCTATCTATCTATCTATCTATCTATGACTTCTGCAGAGGTCACTGAGTTGACACAATCCTTTACAAAAAGCAACCGAATAAAACAAAGTGTCAGAATCAATCTGTGATAATTCCCACACATGCTCGTGTTTGGAATAAAGAGACTAGGTTTCTTCTCCTAATTCAATTAAACGGGTGATTTTGTCTCAATCTGGCGCCCCTGGACCGTGGGCTGTCGAGGAGGGCCGTACGTCGGAGCGCGGGCCCCTCTCTTGCTCCAGCACATGGTCCACATTAGTGTGGTATGCCGACTGCTGCCGGGGGGATTCCTGACTTATCAGACCTCTGGGAGCGAACCGTGCTGCTGTGATATCTGACTTCCCATCTGAGCCAATGACAGTCTGATGAAACAGCAAAGAGCAGCGTGAGAGCAAACAGAATGCTTATTCTATTTCTGCTGCTAAATAATTAAATCTAAATGTGGATTTTTACACCTTCTGAGGAAAATAAGAGTTCTGCTTAATAATGCTGCAGTAGATACTGGACCAAGTCAAAGCAAAATAAAAATGAGAATAAAAATTGTGCAAAATAATGCTTGCCAAACTATTTTAGAAAATCAACCATATCTAAATACTTCCTCCTGAAACTCTCCATCTCAAATTAAATGGCTTGTTTTTCAGTATGAAAACTCACAGATGTCACTAGTTTAACGGTTCAGTGTGTAATTTCTATCTCTAGTGGCAATTAGCAATGCACTGAAATTTCAGCAACAGAAAATATTTGACACAAATAGAATAGTGACAGAATAGTTTTTCCAAAACCATTGACCCAAAACAGTAACATTTAATTAACACTTCTTCGACAACATTTTTATTATGTCAATGTCTATTTAGAAACAAAGTACGACAGGGTTAAACTACCCAATTACCCAAATTTAATTACTGAAACTTAATTTTTAGTTTCAGTTTTTGGCTAAACGACAACTTTAGTTTTGGTAAAAAGCTGTTTTCAGTGCAACATTAATGTTAACTAACCCTAAAACATGACTTTTCTTTTTGTTTGTTTCTAATAAAAAAAAACTGAAATAAAACAAAACATAAATATTAGACGAAAAACATAAATTATACCTATTTTTTGTTTAGTTTAAGTAATAAGTTTAAGTTAAAGCACTAAAATTACTGAATGGAAATAAATGAAAACTAACTCAAATATAACTAAAACTAAATATAAAAATAAAGTAAATTAAATAAATTAAACCTTAATGTTATTTAAAAAAAAGAAAAACTAAAATTAAATTCACTAAAATCAACTAGAATTAAAATGAAAACTGAAAATATAAAAATAAAAGCTAATTCAAAATATTAATACAAATTAAAATAGTATATAAATGATACAGGTGCAACACTAGTGGCAATAAACAGAGTTCACTGCTATTGGTTAGACGAGCAGATAGTCCCGCCCCCAAATCACGCCATTGGTTGACCTAATGTTGCCTGCATCAGGCCTGTTCATACTATCAGATCAATGTTTTGAAATCGACACAGAGTCACAGCATTTCAAAACATTGAGGATATCAACCTATTTTAGTTACTTTTAGTGACTCTGCATATTAAACAGGGACAGAATTGTATTTAATCATCACACACTTCACCTTACGCTTGTTTTGTATCTCTTTCTTGAGCGTTATTCCTGCTTCCATGATACAGAATGAGAGGGAGAGCGCGAGCGCGGCGTATGCTCTGCTGCCCAGGAATGCAGGAAAACACAATCACGTGAAATGTAGGATGCTTACTGGAATGCTGGGGGCTTTTTACAACTCCAGAAACGGTTTGTGGCTCTTGGCAACAAGAGAGAGAGAGGAAGAGATTTTATATTTCTGTTTTATGTTCCATCTCCCTCAGTCCTGAAGTATCGGGGTGAGCCTCTCAGAGAGCGGACAGGCCTGATCGTTCATTAAAGTCGGTCTGTTTAAGCTCTGCCACCCCCAGAGAATAACAGCCAGGCCTGCATTAATGTTCAGCTCCTCTCATAAACAACATCACACCTCTGTAAACACAGCAACTCGCTTGGAGAACATGATGGAAAACAGAAGAGGGAAATATGCTACTGCCATCCAAGATATTACAGGAATAAATCATATGAAGAAAGAAATACAACGAAGCCCCACGGTGAGAATTATGGAGAGGTGGTGGTGGTCTAAATGTCCTAATTAAAGCCCGAACCCCTTCCGAGGAAGTCAAAATGAAAGAAATGAATACTTTTATTTAGCAAGGATGCACTAAATTGATCAAAAGTGACAGCGAAGGCATTTCTAATGTTAGAAAAGATCTCTGTTTCAAATAAATGCTGTTCTTTTCAACTTTCTATTCATCAAAGAATCATGAAAAATAAAATGTATCACGTTTCCTCAAAAATATCAACATTGATAATAATCAGAAATGTTTCTTGAGCAGCAAATCAGCATATTAGACTGATTTCTGAAGGATCATGTGACACTGAAGACTGGAGTAATGATGCTGAAAATTCAGCTTTGATCACAGGAATAAATTAGATTTTAACAGATATTCACATAGAAAACAGATATTTTAAACTGTAATAATATTTCACAATATTACTAATTTTTCAGTATTTTTGATCAAATAAATGCAGCCTTGGTGAATAAACTTTTCAGTCTTTTACCAACCACATTTTTTTTAAAGATTATAAAATAAAATAAAATAAAATTCAGTCATTTAGGCCCAGTTGAAATGCCTAAAAACAAACAACACACCCTCAAAATGCATCATATGCATTATTATAAATCAAATGCTCCATAAGACGTTTCTCTACTGTGCAGCCAACCCGACTAAAGGTGCTTTTAGTTCATCACAGGTATGTTGTTCATTTAGAAAACCCTTCCTACATCTCATGAATAAAACATCATCCATCTCCATATTGATTTTATGTAACGTGTTCAGTTTCCTGTACGAGGCACGAGAGCCTCCTGAGTTGGTCTGTGGGCTCGAGGGCTTCGCTGTGAATCAGAAACGGTGTGGGAGCTTCAGAAGGAGCAGAGAAAGTGTGAACTTACACCCACGTTCTTTCTGCTCTCCCACACAGCAAATCACTGCATGTCATGTGCGAGTAGGCGTCACATTATCAAGCACTAGTTACAGCTATTCAAAGCCAAAAACTGCAGCGAGTAACAATACACTTCTGCTGATAATAATTACCCCTCTTTGTATTTAACTACAGCTTTCAAGCTTCAAATGCACGTCCATTAAAACCTGATTTATCAACTAGCGTCATCACAGATGGACTTTGTGATTTCTACTCACCTGCCAGAGCCTTGATGCGCGAGCGCTCGAATAATCGGGCCGAGCTGTTCTCATTGTCCCATTCCTCCTCCCAGCGGTTGTTGACACTGTCCTGGTATTGCTGCTGGATGTCCATGTGGTCGTATTCTGCGGCTACTGTCGTCATCCTGACCTCTGACCTTTCGCCTTTTCACCGTTCACACTTCCTCATGGGCGGCTTCCTCTGAAGCCCTGCTGAAAGAGACGGAGGGGTCAAAGGTCATTATGGTTCAGGAGCATTACAGTTCATGTACAAACCTGTGGGATTATCAGATACATAACAGAGATGGCAACATAAACCTACAATGAATCTTTATTCATTTTTAGATCATATTTTCTGCACTGAATTTGGGAGATAATCTGCTGGAATTTTGTGCAAAATTAAAATGAACTAGAAATTAGATAAAAACATGAAATGACATAAACATGAAATTTTGTGGTTAAAAAAAATTGCAAGAAGAATATATATTTAGATGAAAGATGAAAATATATTTTATCCAAAAAGGACAAAATCACACATATATATTATTTTTAATCAAATATATATATATATATATATATATATATATATATAAGATAAAAGAAGACAATTGCCTCCTTTAATCTTTTAAATATAAAAAATATTATATATATAAATAATATGTAATATTTATATGCAATATATATATATATATATATATATATATATATATAATATTTATAGATATTTAAGAGATAAAAGAAGACAATAATTATCACATTTTAATTTTTTGGATTATTTTTAATTATGATTTTTCCTTTTTCTATTTTTATTACTATTATTTTGGAATAATATGCTCTGATAAAGTTCACAACAAGCCCAGGGAAGTGTATCATGAAAGTAAATATAAATATTGAACTTAAGTAAAATAAAAATAAAAATAAAAAATAATTTCAATAAATACATACATAAAATGTTTTTCTCCCCATTATCAGTGACTCAGAAACTCACTTGTGATCTGGGAAAGAGTGTCTAAACGAGTCTTTAATTGTTCGCTCTGCACTGCTGACCTTTGCAAAGAGATAGCACTTATTTCCCATCAACCCATCCTCCCTCTCCATCTTCAACATTCACTCATCCATCAAGAAGAAAATCTCATGTCCGCTTTATCTTTATGCATTAAGCACCTACTGCCACCTGTTGGATGACCTCAGAACTGCCCCTTATAACGTCACACCCGGTCCACGGACAAGCACAATCATGTGGCGTTCCTCAGCCGTGAGATAATTGATATCCGTGTCATGCTACTGGCAGAACTTCAATAACTTAAGTTTCCCCCGCATTCAGCGCTGAGCTCCTAATTGAAATCAGCAGTCCGTTCTCAAACGCATGAGTGCATCTCAGCGTGATCACATCAGCCAATACTTTCTTTCACATGTGCATGATTCGCCCTAAAAGATCAGCAGGTTACGATGCACAAAAACACCCACGCAATACTAAAATGCATTGCTTTTCAGTGTGAAACGTAGAGCGGTATTCCTGCATGCAGTGTTTATGTTTCTAATTGCTACCATAAGGATTCGGATGTACAAAATCAATTTTTTAAAAATATGCCTTTATAGCATTAATTTATTGTTTTTTTTTTCAGTTTTAGCAGTTTTATAGTTTTTGTTTAATGCATATATAGATATATATTTAGATATTAGATATTTAACCAAAAAACAACGAAACAATTTTCACATTTTAAAAATTGCAGTGAGTGAAGATTAAGATTAAGACTATTTATTTATTTACTTATTTATGGAATAATAACATGCCTTTACAAAAAGTTCACAATAAGACCAGGAAAAGTGTATCATGAAAGTAAATATAAATAAGCCAATTTAAAAATAAGACAGAAAATAAGACATTTTTATTAATTCTTGATTTTATAAAAACTTTTCTTATTTTTTATTTCAGCTTTAGTTTTAGTGCTTTTAACTTGTCAAGGCAAAGTCTAATTTTTAAGGTTTTTTGTGTTTAAGTCATCTGATATTTACATTTAAATAAAACAAAATAAAAAATATTTATATCTAATAATATATCTAAAAATATTTATATTATATTAAAATATTTTTTTCTTCATTTTTTTATTAGTATTTGATTTTATTAAAAATTTAGTTTTAGTGCTTTTAACTTGTCATGGCAAAATGTTGAAGTTTTTTTATGTTTAAGTCGTCTAATATTTACATTATTTTTGCTTTAAATTATTTTTAATAATGTTTTCAATGTAATAATAATGTTTGTTTTAGTTAACAATAACAACACTGATTGGTTTGAATGTGATAAGATGGTAATACCATGTTTTTTTGGAAGAAATACCATAGTACTTTGAGTTAAATATTAATGATATATGAATACTGTGTGCCTGATTCACTCTAAAGGATCAGCGGATTATGATGCCCAAAAACACCCATGCAAAACTAAAACGTGAAAATGAGGGGCGGCGTTTATCTTTCTAATTGCTACCATTAGGCTTCGGTTGTAGAAAATCAAGCGTGCGGTCGTGCTCCTGTGAGATGTTTTTCTTCAGATACCTCCCACATAACAGTCTTTGAGTCGCGCAGTGCTAAAACCTCACAGTGCGAGCATCTCTCAAGCAAACGCAGAGTTTCCAGGGCATTTTCATCGTGAGAGTAACACCCGTGTCCCAGAAACTGCTGGTGGCGGTCTGCTAAATATAACAGCGCCGCTGGGACGGGCTTTTTTACATCAGAAGAGCTGAGAGATTGGGGTTCGGAGTGAGTACTCCAGCAGAAAATCAACCAAGATGACACAGAAAGCAAGGACAAAGAGATCACAATGTCACACTGACATACCACTATTGTGCTTTAATGATGGTAATACTATGGTACTGAGTTCATGTACCATGTTATTTATTTACTAGAGTAAATGCAGATTTTCAGGGAAGTAAATACACTGGAGACGTTCGCTGGACTGATGGCTTTGTCTGGCTCAAACACAAGACGCACACATCTTATTGATTTTCTAAGGCAGGCGAGCGTCTGTCCTCTGCAGTAAAAGCCTTGGCCAAGTGCACTGATGCATGCTCTCTGACTCTACGTGTTTGCACAACAGAAAAACCCACGCAAACCTCTCTGCAACTTCTTGCTGACATGAAAGGTTCATCTTACAAAAAAAATGGTGGAATTTGCAAAGAGACATAGCATTGAAAAACATACCATGAAAGTACTTCACTGTACCGTTAAAATGTCATATCAAAATATCGTATGAACACAGTTATTAAACAGAATTTCCATGTATTTCCATGTGCATCTATATATTTTTCTTGACATGATGCTGCTGTAATACCAAGTGGTTCAGATATGTACCATAAAATACACAAATAAATACAATTCGAATATGCTAATCATTCAGTGTTATATATCAAATTAACATGGTATTATTACACAAAAATGCATCACATAATATTTTTCAGTGCTATTTTAGTATTATGTTATTATGGTTTTAATCATTATTTTGAATTAGCTTTTATTTTTATATTTTCAGTTTTAATTTTAGATTAAGTTTCATTCATTTTGCTATGTGCTTTGTCATTTTTATTAGTTTTTGCTTGGTAAAAAATATTTCTGTATAGCATTTATTTTTTATTTCAGTTTTAGTATGTGCTTTTGTCATTTTTATTAGTTGTTTTATATATTTCTATATAGCTTCAATTTCTTTATTATTTTTATTTCAATTTTAGTATGTGCTTTTGGCATTTTTATTCTTTTTTATATTTCTTTATAGCTTCAATTTATTTTTTTATTTCAGTTTTAGTAGTTTTAGTATGTGCTTTTGTCATTCTTATTAGTTTTTGTATTTTTTTATATTTCTGTTTAGCTTTAATTTTTTATTTCTGTAGTGGTTTTATTTTTAGTAGTTTTAGTATGTGCTATCATTTCATTCAGTACTTTAACTTGTCAAATGTAAAATGTATTTTTTTAAGTCATGTAATATTTATATTTTATTTCTGCTTTATTTCAATTTTTTAATGTTAATAAAATACTTTTATGTTAATACTTTTATTTATTTTTTTAAATACCATGGTACTTTGTGTTAAATACTAAATATTTACAGCATGTGAATACAGTCATTAAAATAGCACCTGATACCCTTAGTAAACCATTGTACCACGTCAAGGTTTGCAGGTACGTGACTCAAGGTCGAAATCATCCTGAGGATCTGAGCATGATATTTGTCTGAAAGCTGATCCAGGTGACAGCTAAGACCAGGCTTTATGATCGGGCTAACACTAACACACGTTTATGTGAGTGTCAGCATCGTGTGTGTTTGTTTCCGCCCATACCGCTGAGGTCAA
Organism: Tor tambroides; assembly: GCA_021397915.2. Taxonomy (NCBI): domain Eukaryota; kingdom Metazoa; phylum Chordata; class Actinopteri; order Cypriniformes; family Cyprinidae; genus Tor; species Tor tambroides. Next base: position 1,225 of record JAFVLL020033837.1, on the reverse strand, counting down.
AGCTAGCGCTAGTCCTGTCTGCAGAGCTTTTTATAGCAGCGGCACTGGCACACACCCAGAGGCTGCTGGGACAAACTGCATTAAAGCACAGCAGAGACGGACTGAGAGAGAAAGAGAAAGAGATCAGATCTGGCCTAAAACCATACAGGTAGCATTTCAGATCATCTAAAAAGTATGTGCTAATCAGGGTCAGAGATTAACTTTTACATTAAGGGGCAATTTTGCCTCCTGGAATTATTTTCCAGGGGCATTTTTACCTTTTTAAGAGTATTTTTTTTATAATTACCTCATTTAAATGTGTTGTTTTTATGTCAAATGCTTAAATTTAAGCAGATACTCCAATTAATCACAACACTATAGGCTATTACCTATCAATTTTTTCCTCCACATCACCAAAAGCAATCAAAGGTGCAACAGAAGCTGCATCTGAGATGGCATTATTTCCACATGATCCTCATGTACATGTATTTGCACAAAAATGTAAATTGCCTATAAATTAAAAAACAGCAATGCATTAGAGCTGCAATATCATGACAAAATCATTGTCGATGATTATTGCTCTTGATATTGTAATACTGATTATTAATGTCAGTTATTATTTTTATGGGGGAAAGCATGTCATATTTTGGATCCAGACAAAACAAGCTAAGAATTATTTCACTAGCATGAAAAACAAAATGGTTATTCAAACTATATTAGGTTGTATCCAAAACCCCCCATTAAAGCGGTCTACACTGCAAAATCTCTGACTTACACCTTTTCTGCTTTTTTTTCATTTTTTTTATTTTTTTGATGATGATAAGAGAATTCAGTCAGAATCCAGTCAGTGTGTGCGCACTTTCCTCAGTAACGGATCAAACGCCTCTGATTGGCCATCGCGTTCAAAACCTCAAATGAAATGCTCATGATTGGTTATAAACTGAGTTGGGTAGTAACTGATTGCATATAATCAGAGTCCAAAAATGAAGTACTTGTAAAATAGATTAAATTACATTTTAAAACACTAATAATCAGACTACAGTTACGTTTTTATGGATTGCATGATTACATATGTGACCCTGGAGCACAAAAGCAGTCTTAAGTCGTTAAGTCGTTATGCCAACAATACATAGTATGGGTCAAAATTATTGATTTTTCTTTTATGTTAAAAATCATTAGGATATTAAGTAAAGATCATGTTCCATGAAGATATTTTGTAAATTTCCTACTGTAAATATATCAAAAC
>JAFVLL020033835.1:0-10851 GCA_021397915.2 Tor tambroides | reverse complement strand
GATGATACACAAGTTGCTGAGTTGTGATGTTGGACATGGTGTGTCGATCTGAATCACTGAAACATACTGATTGATAAAAAAATATAATATAGCTTGCAGCATTTCCAGTTCCCGGTCTTTTTTCTCTTTCTGCCCATATTTTCCTGCTCTTGCCCCTCAGTCTCAGATGTCTGTCCATACAAAAATATTTCTATGGTTTGATGCCTTAAACCTGTATAGGAAGGTATCCTTCAGGATGTATAGCATTGCTTTCCACATTTGAATATGTAAATTTAGGTCTTTTGCCAGTCATCCTCTCACTAACATTGCCTCAACCTTTTGTCACATTTAGTTGCTGGTCAGCCCACCTCTGGGTTAGGTCTTAACACTGAGGGCACCGGGCAAGCTGTGTGGGCATCTTGCCTTGCTGTTCCCACACGTCTCTGTCGGACACGGATGAACCTTGACCCCTCAAGGTCCACGCCGCGGCGGGAAGAGACTCCATTCAGTCAACAATTCTATTCAGTGTCGCGCCTGTATTTAAAAGCCGAACTCACATTGTGGTCAATGCCTCTCCATTGTCTAGCCAGCAGGCGAGGTCAGAAGACTGGCTGCTACAGGCTAGGGCAAGACTTCCGAAAGCCCATTCACATCTGACCTGACCCCCTATTCAGTGCCAAGCCATAGGGATCAAACGCTGGGAATCTGGCTTCTTTCTCCCGTATCTTTTTTCTATTGGTTATTTTCTGTTTGAAGATCAACCAAAGTGACAAATTATATTCTTAAGAGACGCATTTGTTTCTACTCGGGCATGAGGATGTTTAAGATGCAAATGTGCTTTTTTGTGAGTGTGAATAGTTTGCCATTTCAAAAGGCATCACCCTGACTGTTTTGTGTAATGCTAAATGCCTGGATTAGACTTAAGGCTAAAGAGGATATTAGTGATAAATTTAATGGCTACATGCAAGTGTGAACTGAATTAAATTTAAGTGCACGCTGATGACTTTAGTGCTAACCTAACCTTGTACTTGCACGTTTTAGCTTATATCAGGATTTACATGTCTTACACAGAAAAGCAGTGGATTTAGAGATAGCCCACGCAGTCTGCTACTTTTTTCATTTGTAATATGCACGTCTATCTATCAATATAAGTTAAGGTTAAAATATTGAGTTACCAAATTCATTAAAGTGTCCGTCTGTCCATCTGTATCTGTCTGTCTCTGTCATTTTGTCTGTCATTATGTCAATCTGTCTGTGTTGGTTTATCTCTGTCATTATGTTCATCTATCTCTGTCTGTCTATTTATTTAACTATTTTACATTCCTATCATTCTGTCTATCACTCTGTTGTTGTCATTGCTCTCTGTTCATACAACCTATAAACCTTCAAATTTAAAAACTTTAACCCCCGGTTTCACAGACAAGGCTTAAGCCTAGTCCCAGACTAAAATGCAACTCAGCTGAAAGAAACTTGCCCTGACTTATCTTAAAATATCAATCAATTTGATATTGTCTCAAGATGGACACCAGTAATTTTTTTTTTCTTTCTTTCTTTCCTAAGGCACATTTATAAAAATGTATTAAATGTCCTAATTAAACTATGGCCTAATCCTGGTTTATTCTAAGCCCTGTCTGTGAAACCCTATTCTGGAAAACAATATGAACAGGTACTTCTGTACTGTGTGGATATATATTATCATGTAGGAACTCGTCCTGTACTGTGTGGATATATATGATCATGTAGAAACTCGTCCTACATGATAATATATGAACTCAACAATCAGAGCTGATTTGAGCCAGTGAGTAAAAGAATATTTCTTTGTTACTTTCTTTTGTTCTTGGACCATTATTCCCTGCTCCATCAATATCCTTGAGCTCACTCGCTATGTTTTCAATTTACTGAAAACAGTCACCCCATATCCCCCTCCCGACATCCTCATTCTTGACTTTGTCATGCTTAAGCTGTTGTCAAGACTACAGTGAGGTGAGGGCAAAAAGAGAGAAAAAACTGCATGTAAGCAGATTTCAGACTGAGGTCCCAGGACACTAGGTACAGGAAAGGGGTGGGGGTTCCATCTCAGAGTGTGTTTTAAATCATCTTGAGAGGGTCTCTTTGATTCTCTACATGCTGTGTGTGTGTTGGGAGTTGCTCTGTTGAGTTTCTCTCCCGTGGTTCACCTGTCAGAGCTGGGAAAGTAAAAAGTTGTGGGCCAGTGCAGGGAATAGGGGAGTGTAGGAGGTGTTTTACCTCCTTTCACAGGCCCCCTGAGCCCCATTGTGTGGTCTGCTGTGCCACCACCCAGACCTCCTCCAACCGCCAAGGTAGAGAAGGGCTGGTCTGGGGAAGGTGTGCACAGATGGATTCTGGATGTGATGGCTTAAGGAGGCTGCCAGCTCACCCATTTAAAACCGCAAAGCCCAGATGTTAGCTATTGGGATGCTTTTCCCAGCTCGTAATGAATTGAGTTACTGTAAATCTGAACTATGTCCAGACAAGCAGTGTCACAGACTTGGCTTCCCCATAAATGGTGCTGGGGTTGCTGTCAGTACAGGGGTTGAGGCCCAGTCATTGACCCTGCCAATTATTTACTAATCCAGTCAAAGAGGGTTTCCCCTTATACACACAGAGAATGTTTGCACTGCATTTTTTCACTTTTATAACAGTTGAGCTGCGGTGACAACAGAACATACGCTGATGCTGAAGTGGATGTCCATCATGTATATATTAAATGTCCATTATGTATAAATGTATGTTTAAAGACAATATGTACACTGTTGTCTAAAGTTGGGGGTTGGTAAGATTTTTATTCTTTTGAAAGAAGTCTCTGAAAGAAGGCTGCATATGCATTTGATCAAACATAAAAACAGTAATATTGTGAAGTATTATTACAAATTCAATAATTACTTTTTTTAGGATTCAGACTAGAAAGTTTATTTGCATTTGGAAAAAAAAAAAAAATTTTACAGCCTTTATTTGATATAGACAATGAATGCGTCCTTGCTGAATAAAATCATTGCTAAACACTTTTTTTTTGACACTTTTTTTTTTTTTTTTAAGGAGTACAGAAAACAGCCTTTGATTCTCAAAACATGCTTCCAAACATTGAGGTAAAGTAGAGTTTTCCCTTGCTGCGTTTGATGTTGATGGTTTCAATGCATTTGTTATTCTAATGGCAGAATATCAGAGTTCGTGCAGGAGTTTAAAATGTGAAATAGCGACAGCATGGGCATTATGTGTGATTTGCCTGTGGACAGGTGTCACTGGTGCTCGGCTTGGCCCTAGTAATGTGTGATGTATAACACGCATACATTTCACACACCTCATTATGGTGGTCTCCCCTATATTTTTGGAGCTAGTGAAATCTGGTAGTTCACTAAAACAACAGCTGGTGGCTTTGGTAATCATTCAATCCCAGTGAAAATAAAGGAAAAAAAGATCAATACAAACATAAGAGATTGTAAAAATAAAGAAAGAAAGGTCAAGCTCTTCTCTGTCCAAGTGGGAATATATTTGAGACATCTTTCATATGCATTTGTAGTCACGGCTTATATGGAAAGTACATTATCACAGTCCCTGGGCCTTAAGTGCAATAGCATTGTTCTGAAGCCTTGGAAAGGACCACGATAAGTGTCCCTCTGCCATCTGGATTTATGATCCTCCAGAGGACACCTCTGATCTGGCATTGGTCAGTTTGCTTTTAGAAGAGAGTGAAGGGAGAATCGGTCTGCTTTGAACTCTTTCACAGGGCTGCTCTTTTTGGGGAGCTGCTCTCCCATCTGAGCGGTACAAGACAGTAAATCTCCAGCCATAATGGCACAGCGCTGCTTAAAGTCTTCATTTGTTGCCCAGCAAGACCTTGGCGGTGTTCCAGTGAAGCTTCGGGGTTATTGATCTTGGCTGGGTCTTCTCACTCTCCTCACTGGGATTTTGGGACCTACCTAAGCATCCAAGCAAACTTATAGGGACTCACTTCACTCCGTCTTTCTCCACTGCTCACTGCCACACTCTGGGTTCCACACAGTATTTCATACCACAGAACTGTCTTTTTCACTAACCACCCACAAACAATTAATTCCCTGTGTCAGAATATGTTGAACATGCCTTCTTACCTCAAATAGTATGCAAGTTTGTCAAATGAATAGTATGCCTAAATAAGCAGTGTTGATTAAACAGTTGGCAACAAATATACAGATGACCTGCTACATCCACCAGGATTTTGAAGTTTGCATCTGATGGACACTTTACCATCCCATGAAGTCACAGGAGATTTGAGTTGATAATGACAATATGACAGATTTTTTTTTTTTTTTTTTTTAATTTTCTGTTTATTTTAGTTTTTAGTAATTTCGTTGTGTGTTTTTGTCATTAAGTTTTTTTTTTTTACGTCTGGAATACACTACGCGATTTTTTGCCCTGATTTTCCCCCGATTTTACAGACTGAACAAGTTGACGCTAGTTGAGAAACGTCAGAGCCGGTCTGCAAATTACAGCTGAGAGATTCCTCAGAAAATCGCGTAGTGTATGATAGTCACAGACTCTCACAGATTTTTTTTAGCTTCAGAATTTGATTCCATCCAGTCGGAGGATATCAAACATGTTTGATATTTTCAGCCGATTTTAGAACACATTGTTTTCATTTGTCATGCGTCTCCTAGCAACAAGGCGCACGTTTCTGCTTGAGTTCGTTGTGATTGGAACAACTTTAAAGTCTGGTAGTGTATGATCCTCGGTCATGTAGTGTATGATGCCCAGTTTTCCTTTTTCACTATTTACAAAGTCGGTAAGTGTATGATGCCTAGTGTTTTTAAAAATCTGTTCAAAATTTAAAAGTCGTGTTGTGTATTCCAGCCTTTAGTTTTTATTTATCAGATTTTGTTTTAGTAGGTAAACCAAATGAAAATAAGAAATGTTGTCTTGGCAACTAGCTGAAAAAAATAATAATTTTAATGGTTTTAGTTTCAGTTTACTATAACTCTGTTTAAAGCAGGTTGTTTGTATTGCTCTCAATTTGGCTCATTGTGAGCCACAGATGAGCAGAATGTTAAAAAGATGCAAAAATTCTAAATTAAAAAAATACCAAATTCTAACTGACTATGTTAGCCTTAAGTTTATCTATAAGCTAGTGTGCTCCAAAACACTGACAAAATTTGCATTTAGAAGTTATAATCATTCAAAACTTAGTCTCTGACTTCCACCAATATGGATCAGCAATTTTGATGACATCACCCTGCACTTCAGCTTCTCATCAAACTTTCTGTCCAATCAAATGCTGTCTAGAATCTGATGCATCCTGCCCCCTACACTATAAACAGACGTGGAAACTGTGGCTGAAGTCCGTCACTTGTTCACGGAGTTAGTATTTTCTGTATGGTGAATGGCACATAGTGAACTATATAGGGGATAGTGAACGATTCAGACAGTGTAAATATACTTTCCATTGGGGCGAAAGAAGTTTTGCGTTGTGTCACATGAACCACAGCAGCGCACACAGTCTGCACAGACACAATAGCACAGAGCGGATCATATGCTTGAATTGGTACAGACCACAAAGCGTATCATTTGAATTCTACACAGAATGCTATATTTTATAGCGATATGGATGAGAATAGGAGGAGGAATGGTTAGACAAACAGCACTAATTGAGTAGAAGAGATAACACCAGTGGCGCCGTGCACCAACATAAATGACATCATTTTCAAACTACACATCCTCAGCATCATTGTTTTTGCTTTGCATCCCTGTTTTGCTTTGGTAACAGTTTCATGTTGAATCTAAAGGGGTAATCTATCAGTCTGTGGCTGTCTGATATAAACAAAATGCTGTTGGCGCGGGTCTGTTCGATATGTCCGCCCTGTTTTTCCTGTTTCAGTTGAAATCATGTAAAACAACGCTGCAAAGGCACTTCAGTGGATCTTTAACATTAGCAATACTTCTGAGAAATCATGTTTATGTAGATGTAACTGTTTCAGGAAAACAGGATGTTAGTGGACACTATATTACTTACACCCACAGACAATGTAGAGTGTAGAAAGGGGGGCTGTTTATATAAACTTCTAGCTAAAATGTTGTTTTTACATGTTCACCTTACCATGCTTCACATGCTACTAATAACTGATGAAATCTCTTCGAACCTGTACGTTTATGTACGTCCATTAAACAAGTTGATCTCTTTGTTTCAAAACTGCTCTTTAAAGATGATACTTTCTCAGTCTGCGACCCACCTCCAAGTTTAAGGTATTTGTTTCTTTTTAAATGTGTCCAAAGCATTAGATATTGTCTGTAAGTGATATTTTATGGGGCCTCTTTGAAAGCCTTGTGCCTTGCCAAGCACATAACTGCAGGCTCTTTAGACATTGAAAAAACAAGTGAGACCAGCTCAATTTCATGGTAAGTGCATCTGGCGATATCTAGACATTTCTTTCAAGTGTGTTCTCCACAGCTGACTGATATCTTCAGGGGGAAACTTGTCACCCAGAGTAATTGGCTTTTTCTGATATCTGAGCACACCCTTATATGCCCAAGGTGAGCCCCAGTGATGTTCTTCAGTTGGGACTTTCTGTCTAATGTAACAGTTGTTGAGTGCTGTCTAACCACAGCGACGCAGCACAAATACTCATGCTTACAAATTCATTTTGACATTCTGAGCACTGGAGAAATTGACCAGTACATGTAAAACTTTCAGCAATTGCAATTTTGTCATCACTTTTTTCCCCTCATCCCAAATGACTTGATCAGTTACTACTGCCAAGCTTGTATCTGGCAAAACGTCCATAGTTAAAGGTAATAACATAAAAACATATATATGTTACTTAGCAGTTTTCAAAAACAGCTTTATTTTTTAACAAAAAGTCACGTACACAATGTCTGAGCCCATTTAAACACAAGCTTAATGAATGCTGCAAATGAAAATGTGAAGCCAGACAAATTTTTTGAGATGTTCGCTGACATATTGATTATTCATTTTCATTTTTCAAATGAATAAGGCATGAGATTCAGCAGATATTTATTTCCCTCTGGCAGTTTTGCAGCCCCAGCCGTTTTATTCAGATCTACAGTACTGTGTGGCGCTATATAAACACAGCTCAACATATGAACCCATTTATGTTCATTTAACTCTGACTGGTGCTATGAAATGGTCTAGTGGCTGTTTGCTTGGGCAAGTAACCAGAGAGTTTTGCGGTTTCCAAACCCACATGGATTTTATCCATCACACCCAAGAGAATGACTTGTAATCTAAATTGCCTTGGTAAAGCCCCAACCTCAAGAATGGAAATGAAAAGACATTCATATCTGCAGTTGACTGTGAAAGGCATAAATAATGGTGAGAACTCCAGAGCAGGACTGGATCCGTTGCAGCTCGTGCTGGCTAGAGAGCAACAAGAGGAATTACAGTTCGGCTTCTGGCCACTGGCCTATTTGTGCAGGCCAGACACCCCATTCAGCTCATGCCATGTCTGGCCCTCTTTAGACCGCCATTCACATGGCTGCAGATTGTCTCCTCTCATCATATAGACGGGTCACAAAGTTCTAGCTTGTGTAAATTGTTGATGTGTTTATGCCTTCTAGCCCACATTTGTGCATTTTGCTGTTTTCACTGTAATAATTTATACCGATACACTGTGTCATTGTTTTTTCTTTGAAGTAGACAATTCTCTATTTGTGTTTTTCTGACGAGAAAGACGTGACACCTGTGCCAACACCTACTGACTCTCATAGCTCTTCCCTTGAGTCTTATATTCTTATTGTGTTGTGCTTTATTTTGATGGTCCCTTTAACACATTCTGTTGACTAAGTAACGCTGCACCTACATATCTACTAACCGCCATTAGAGTGTTAGTAGAGTATTAGTAGACTAATAGGGTTACAGTTAGAATAAGTTGACGTACCTGCAAAGTTAGCAGAATGTCTGTTGGGAGACCATCACAATAAAGAGCAAATATTAAGCAGATAGTCTACTAATACTCTAATTGGAATTAGTTGACATGCAACATTACTTATTGTCAACAAAAGGTTCAAAAGGCAGCATCAAAATAAAGTATTACCTGCTTATGTCCCTAGTAAAAATGTAATGTATTTAAAATACATTTATTTAATACTATACTTAGTATTATTCAATATTATTCAAAAATCATAATGCAAAATGCAAGCTATTTAAAGTGTACCTAAAGTATACTTGTAATAGTTCCACTTTAGCACAATTAAAGTGCATTAAGTACAAAATTAGCTGTTCCAAATTAGCAGATTTAAATTTACCAATTTGTATGCTAAAAGTGCAATTTAAGGTGATTTTTATTAAATAGATAAATATGTAAATGTATGCATGAAATAAATGAATTACACAATTCAAAGGAAAATGCACAAATAAAATCAACTGAAAATTTTAAGAAATTCCTATGAACTGGAAAAGCAGAGTTTGTCAAAACAAACTTTGAATGTTGACTTGTAAAAGCTTTGTTTGAAAATTTTTGCAAAAAAAAAAAAAAAAAAGCCTTGAAAACTGAACGTTTAAGGTCCAGGTGGACAGAAACAGTTATCGATTCTAATTGTCATACAATCTACTTTACATAAGGACAAAATGCACTAATATTTAATTTGCTTAAAATGGGTTCACTACATTCAAATGACATGAGTCATGCTTAAAGAAGTACAGTGTTGCTTTCCTCCTCTTTTTGTTCCCCTACTCTGTCCATAGTGACTTTAAGAGAATTTTCTGTAACTAGACAGCACAGCAACTTTTCAAAGCTGTAAGCTACTCTCTCTGTTCAGTTAGGCCACTCATTGGTCCCAGTGTCCTGAAGGCTTGACCAAATGACCCAATGGTCATCTTATCAGTCATCTGCCACCATGGTGCAAGGCTCACTGTGTCCACATTTTCATTATAAGTAATATGAGCCAAAAGACAGGGAAAAAAAATCCAAATTTGCACTTAATTTTATTAATTTATGAGAAAGAAAGACATTCTTGCACCTTTGTTTTCCTCATTTACGTGACCTAACAGATTCAGTGCAAGCCTTGTGTTCTCCAGAAGGGGGCCTGTCTCAGACAGACAGACAGACGGACTGGTAAGCCAGCAGACCCGGGGCAGCTCCTTTTACCAAGACGGATTTGTTAACACTGTTTGGGTCGGTCAGGCCCCGAGCTGAAGTGACCTAATCTGTCATTAAACTCTTGTTACACTATGAGCAAGGCACAGCTCAGTGCCCCCTAAAGACTCTGCTGGAGGAAAGACGAGAGACAATCTTCGGACTCAGTCAAGTAGGCCGTCATGAAAACAGCAGACACTAATAAATCCCAACATGGCACAGTTAGATGCCTGCGCTGCAAAAACAAGTGCTTCATATGTGATTCTTTTTGAGGAGGATTCAGTTACAGTACTTTAGACAAAAGACTTAGCAGCGAGTGTCCATCATGCTTGCAGATTGCGAAACGATAGACATAGTTGCATCTGTTTGTTGTAGCAACATATCCTCTGGTCTAACTTTATCTACCCCGTGAACTCTATTTCCTTGTGCTTTTATCTACCAACACTTTACAGGTTATCTCATTTGGTTAGGGACATCTGATACTGCATCTCTTTTGTTTTGAGGAAGGTAATAGATGACTATCTTTCTGAATCTTCTGAATCACTATGCCTCATATCTCATATCAATTAGGGTCATTCAGAAAAAAAGAACTTAAATATACACTGCCATTCAGAAGTTTATGGTCAGTAGGATTTTTATGCTCTCTTATGCTCACCAAGGCTGCAATTATTTAAACAAAATAGGAAAAATGAAATATTATTGCAATTTAAAATAAATGTTGTATATTTAAATGAATTTTAAAATGTAATATATTCTGTGATGGCAAAGATGAAGTTTGTGAAAGCAATGATGCATTTCTTTTCAGGATTCTTTATTGAATAGAAAGTGTTAAAGAACTTAATTTGTTTGAAGTACAAATGTTTTGTAACACTATAAATGTCTTCACTGTGACTTTTGATCTATTTAATCTTACTATTTTGACCTCATAGTATGCTGATATGATTTGTCACTCCAAACTAAGCTAAAAGCTGGTGACGCCTTTCAATTTGAATATGATTGATTTTTTTTTTTTTTTTTTTTCTTCATGGACAATTTATATGTTGAACAGCTTGATGAGGGCGGAAATGATGACTGTGAAGCATGTAAACTAAACATTACACTATTGTGGTACTCATAACATTTTCCCAAGATCTGGCAGCGCATCCTTAAGGCAGCAAATACAGCTTGTGATTGTAATGATTGTGCTATAAGGATCTTGAAAGTCCATTCATTGTTGGCATCATTTGCAGTCAACTCTGGGTCCAGACTGGTGCTTGTAAAGTCTCTAGCAACTTTAGCGATAGAAAGCTGACATAACTGAAAAGCTAGACTACGAGATGCAATATGTGACAGTTCGGCTGAAGAGACGTGTCTTTAATCTAGATTTAACCTGATAAAGTGTGTCTGAGCCCTGAGCATTATCAGGATAGCCATTCCAGAGTTTTGGAACCAAATGTGGAAAAGCTGAATCTCCTTTTGTGGGCTTTGATATGCTAGGTACTGTCAATAGTCCAAACTTTTGTGACCTTAAAAAGCTTGATGGATTGTAGTGTGATACAAGATCAGTTAGAAGGGACATCAAACGTTTTCCTTCTATAAATGTGATTTTTATGATCACAAATGACTCCTGCAAAACGGACATGATCCTTGCTATGACTTACAGGGTTAGTCATGTTGTGTCTTTTGAGCAGAAGCTGTATGATATTTCTTGAACAGGTCAAATTTAACAGATGGTTCTGATCTGCTCGTGCTATAATGAAGTGCTGACATAAAAGTATAATCAAGCACAGAGCACAAAGCTTTGACATAT
>JAFVLL020033832.1:0-10844 GCA_021397915.2 Tor tambroides | reverse complement strand
TGGACTGACAACAAAAGAAAGCTGTGGTTCACTGATTAAGAAATTGATGCATATTTCTGAATATTCCAGAAGTTAGAGCAATAAATATTTAGTGGGAAGGCATGATATCTCCCTGTCGCATCACACGGCTTTAAGATTTCAGAGGCAGACTCAGTACAGTACAATGGCAAGGCAAGGAAACGCGAAATACGTCAAACGTAAAAAGAGGGACGAGAGGAGAGAGTCTGAAACCGCTTCGGTAAAGGCTTTTGAATGACGTTAGCTTGAGTTAAACACCCCCACACACCGAACCTACAAAATACACACATTTGCATACAGGTTTTTTTTTGTTGTTTTTTTTTAATAGAAACGCACCACACTGGAAACCCTCTGTATAAAACCATACCCATCCCTGACTGTGTCCACTATGGAATGCAAATAATGAAGAAATATTACAGTGGGACACAAGTAATATTTCCATAAATCTACTTGTATACTCTCTCTCCTCCAGTCTCTCTGCTTTGCCATTGCTGAAGACTAGTTTTCTCTCCCATAATAGAGAGAATAAAGATTGTTGAGAACTAGAAAGATTCGTTTCTGCATAGTGTTCACCCATCTTCCCCTTTACCGTTCTTTGTAGAGAACACAAAATCAACATCTCACTTATATGTATCTATATACATGATTTTTACCCTTGATATAAATGTTCAGGAATGAAAATTGCAATGAAATGAAACATTACAAGGCATACATTATAATTAGCAAACCTAGCACAAATGTTCATATATAACAGTCATAAGGACATACTGTGTATCCTTAAAGGTAGGTGCGGTCACCATATTCATCTATGTAAATTGGAATAAAAATGTAAACCACAGAAACAGGGAATCGATAGGAATCTAGTCAACGTTTAAAGTGCAAGTCTGTTGCAGTTTCTCTTCGCAGAAAACAACAATGTGCCAACAAAAAAACTGGTGCAAGTCTTCTGACGTGAACTGCTGCGCAATAGATTAGCCAGCACCCCCCTGGTGGCAGCTGACTATATGGCAAGAGCACATCTTTCGTACACTTTCTTTGTCTGACCCATCAAAGCATGGTACTGATTTGGACAATCTCCCGAGACAACACAATCTCTTTTGTCTGAAGAAATAGCAAACACATACACAGAAACCCGTTTGGTCCTCAAGGAAGAAAGGAGACAAACTGAAGCCTGGGTCAGAAGCACATGGAGTCGGGGTGAGAGGACTCTCCATTGTCTCTCCTTTGGCAGCCCTGTGGGCATCTCAAGGATCTCTCTGTATCCGGCTCCTTCCACATGCTGAGATCCGATTGCCCCGCCTAAAGCATATCTCCTTATAGGAACAGGTGGTCAACCTTGGACAAGGATCCAGGCATTGGACTAGGAGATCCAACTGAAGTCTTTCTCGCTTCCCGTCCTGGCTTCTCCTTCCAAAGCCGAGTCACTTTCCTCTTTGCCATCGTCTATTGCTCTGTCGTCTCGCTGCGACATCCCTGAGCCAGCCCGCCATTTCCCGTTCTCCTCTTCTCCTTCACCTTCTCCCATCAGCTCCGCTTCCACCATCATCTCCTCTTCCCCGTCGCCGTCAGCAGTGTCATCGGGGAAACGGTGGTCACCGGGATACAAGAGTTCCTCTTCTGGTGAGCCATCCTCGCCATTCTGGTCCAGCAGGGCAGCCATGCCTCGACCCGAGCAGTCTGCACAGACACCGTGACGCCGAGAGCCGTGTTTGATGCCCACGCTGGCAGCCGACATGAAGACACGGCTGCATACTTTACACACGTACTTCTTGTCCTTGCTGTGCACCTGAGAAAGAGTGACAATGCCTTGTTAAGAGACAGCACTTCATTTCTTTTCAAAAATATTCTGTGGCAGTACCATCATAATACCGGGGTAAAATATTCATTGTACCACTATGTAAAGCTTAGAGTGACCCTGTTTACTCCCGGAATTAAGACTCAATCTGTGGCTGGTTGCATGCAAGTTAGTCATCTCATTTATTCTTCAACACTGATCATTACTAAAGGGGCTTTTGCACCGGAGGAACCTTTTCATAGGTCCTAGTACTATTGGCGGAAGTACCCGCTTTTGGCATGTTCACACCTCAGGAACTAGGAATGGTTTTAGTTCTAGGAACTCTGTTTTGGGAAACTGAGCTGCTTCTTCAGAGTTGGGCTGTCGAATAAAAACTTGAATTTCGAATATTTGTCGAATTTAAAATAAAAATCCACATTCGAATGCACAAACGCTGCATTCGAATTTTAGGCGTGCGTTAGGCAGCCTTAGTGGCACACAAGATATGATGATGAGCTTGTTTATTCAAAATATTGCAGAAAAAGAGAACATCAGTGCAGAGAAGATCTTGTTTATGGCAAACTGAAATGAAGCTGTTCACACAGAACGTATATTTATCGCATTTCCTAAAGGGACATCTATCACTGTTGCACTCGCGTCTCGCGCAAGAGAGCTGCATGTTTAGAGAGCCTTGTAAAATTAATGTTCAACTTTTAAAAAACATGTCTCGATACTTTATGGTGCTTTTCCCCCCTACTGCATCTCATGTTTTTAAATTAAAAAAGTTCTCTTTGTGATTGGTTTTCAGTCCTTTGTATTAAACTATACATATGTGATGCTGTTTTGTTTCTAATTAAGTAACTTAATTAATTATATTTGGTTTATAAACATTATTTTAAACATTATGCACTTTTTTCAGAGATAGTCATGTTATTTTATTGCTTTGAATAAACGTGCATTAGTAATATTTTGCTCAATGCGCCCTCTTGTGGCCTCAGGAGAGAAGCTAAAAGCTTTTTCCCCCTAACTGAAATTATGCCATTTAAATTCAAATATAATTTGAATATTGATAATATTTAAGTACAAAATTCTAATTTAGATTTTCAGCCATTTTGTCAGCCCTACTTCAGAGTAGGGTCTAAAACATTTCTATAGGAACTATCAGTGACATAAGTGTGCGCTGATTGGCCAAACACATACGAAACACTGGCTACCTGGCATTTTTAAAAAGCCATATAAAAATATTTACTCCACGAACATGGAAAACAGTGATAACGGCATTTACCTGTTGTTTGCCGCATGTGTTCTTTTCTCAGCCTCCCTGATATGTAACACTGCAAGCTGTCATAGGAAATTTAGTCAGATTTTCATGCTCTTTCAATTGCATATATTTTGCGTTTATATTCCATCTCCATTATCACGAAACTCACGAATGCCACGAATAAAGACATTGCTGTCAGCCACTTCAGAGTTCCTGCTGCCAGTGCGAATGCAATCAGGAAAATGGCCCAAGGGAGAAATTTGGTTCTCTAGGAAGCACCATGCTGGCTAGATCCTAGAACTAAGTTCCTAGAACTATGTGGTGCGAAAGCCCTGTAAGTCAGTTACATAGAAAGGTACATTAGTATCATTTGAATCAGAATTTAAAAAAAAAGACTTAGCTAACTGCTAGCTGCTCAGACTAGTTTCTTAAACCGTCTAAACATAGTGTCTGTGTTTATGCACCCCCCCAAATCAAGCGAAGAATGATAAAAATGTAAAAAGGGTCCACCGGGCTATTTTGAGGTCGGAAAACACTCAAATTATTTTTGCAAATGCATGCAACCACATCAGATTTATACTGTAAGTAATAATCAATCCTAACGCATCCTGGAAAACATACAGTAAAGCATGCACTCAGTTAAAACAGGTACTCATACTGAGATTTTTGCTCAGCATATGCTGCAGCAACAGCAATATGATAAAAGACCCTAATGTTCAATAAATAGTTTGATTCATTAACAATAATTTTTTTTGCCAAATAATACAGGTTACTTGTTGGGAATCACTGATATACAGTAATCCATTAGGCTATTTACAGTTGCCTAGCAACATAGCAACTTGCCACATTAATGTAGAATGTACATTTCATCTGCAATTTATCTGCAATTTATAATGTCTTTGAAATGGACTTTTATGCATTTGAAATACACTTTTATCCAAAGCGTCTTACATTGGATTAAAAGTATGCATTTTATCATCACAAGAATTCCTTTGGGAATCTAACCCAAGACCTCGAGATTGCTATAATGCCATGCTCTAGTGTGGTACATTTTATTAGCATTAATTGTATACATAAACTGTAAAAGCATCTCAAACAGAACTATGTATCTGCAGTCGCTGCTGGATTCACATGGGAAGAGAAGCATTCAGCCAATTACAGTCTCTTGTGCAGACCTTTGAATTTTTCACCACATTATAACGAAGCGGTGACAACATGTGGCGGTGTAGCATATCGGGTGCGATCCATCATGGTGTGGATCATGAATTAAGCAATGTTTAGGTGTTAAACGTTTCAGCGCTAAGCAGAAGCAGCGCTGTCTGTTATCATGTCACACTATTACAGGCCCTTTGATATGCTCAAAACCAGAGCTAATTTCTGTGGCACGTCTCTTAGCCACACAGAGACCAAGAACATGCGCCAAAGCTTGTTTATGTGTGCTTCCCTTGAAAAGATACAGTAAATACAGGCTTTAAGAAAGAAAAAGAAGAGGAGGTGTTAAAAACCTGCTGGCAATAAGGGCAGAAAAACTGAGATAAGAGGGGTTTATGGGATATGACAGAATGCTTATTTAATAGGGGCCCACTAGAGACTCGACTGTCTCCCACACAAACATCTTTACGAAAAGCACATATGCTGTATAGTCCTTAATAAAACCTGAAAAGAAATTTCAAACTATCGGATTTGAAATTCAAACATTTTCACAAGATATTTATATTAAGTATTTATATTAAATATTACATCCAGATGTAATAATCGAAATTGATTCCACAATGTTATGTTAGTCGCTCTTAAAGGGATAGTTCACTCCAAAATGAAAATTATGGCATTATCACCCTCAAGTTGTTCCAAACCTGTATGAGTTTCCTTCTGATGAACACAAAAGATGATATTTTTAAGAATGTGGTTAACCAAGCAGTTGCCAGTAGCCAAGTCAATGGTAACAGGAAACTGTTTGGTTAACCACATTCTTCAAAATATCGTCTTTCGAACAACTTCAGGGTGAGTAAACAATGCTTTAAATGTTATTTTTGGGGGAACTATCCCTTTAAGTGCTGGCACTCACTGCCGCCCCCTGTTGGTGCTGCACTCACCAGCGTGTGGCGTTTCATGTGCTCCCTCCGGGTGAACTTTTTCCCGCAGATCTCACAGGGATACGGCCTCTCGCCCGTATGTGAACGCATGTGTCTCTTCAAGATGCACTGGTGCATGGCGGAAAAACTGCAGTATGGGCACTTAAACTTCTTCCTGATCACTGTGAAGTCATTAACTGTGGACAGAGATGAAGAGATGTGAGGAGAGCTGATCAGAGTCTGAACACATGCAGGTTAAGCCACTGGAAGTATGAGAGTTAATATGTGAGAAGTGTTAAAGCCCTGCACATAGCATTAATGCCAAACCTACTAACCAAAGCACTGGGTTAATCTCTCTCTCTTTCTATTGGATAGAATGACTTTAATTAACAGCCACTATTGCTGCATTAACATAACGGGCTGATTCATGTTAACCCTAATTATTTTCATGGGTGGAGTCAGGGATATTTTTATTTTAGGAGCATTCTGTAAAGCCGTAAGGGTTGACCCAAACGAGGACATTACTCTACATCAGAATTAGCCAACAGGAAGAATGTGTCTAGGTCAAATATGAACTCAAAACGAAAAGTAAGAAATAAGAACCTGAATTTGCTTAAAGAAAAAAATGCCCATTACAAGTGCCAGCTTTTTAATACATTAAAAGTACTTTCTCGACAACTAAGCATTTATCCACCCCAAATTTCACACTACTGATGCACAAACAAATTTGGTAACAGGGTCGTGAAGTCTGCAGTTTATCTGCGGAATAGGGTGACTTTTTCACTCTTGCGACAAAGGGTTGCAAGTTGTTTTTGAAGTCGGGCTTGAAGTGATCTTTAAATGTTATTTTTGGGGGAACTATCCCTTTAAGTGCTGGCACTCACTGCCGCCCCCTGTTGGTGCTGCACTCACCAGAAAACGAAAAATGGTAAAAAATGGTCAATATTTCAGTTTTCTGTTTTTTCTGTATGAACCAAAAATTGAAAGTTGGCGTTCCGTGGCGTTCTGTTTGTTTGTTTTTTTCATTTTGTTTAGCAAACGGAAAATTAGATTTTGGCTTGACATTAAGGCTGTGCAGTTAATCGCATGCAATTGTCATGCATATCTCATCAGTAAAGCCACCTGCGATTATGAACGCGGTTTTTCGTAGCTTGTCAGTGAACTCTGTGTATTAAATGC
Organism: Tor tambroides; assembly: GCA_021397915.2. NCBI lineage: Eukaryota > Metazoa > Chordata > Actinopteri > Cypriniformes > Cyprinidae > Tor > Tor tambroides. The sequence goes on along the minus strand of JAFVLL020033832.1, from coordinate 4,540 downwards.
CGCTCCATCTGAAAGCAGGTGATGGAGATTTACTACTAATCACCGAACCAGCTTTACTGACGAGATATGCATGACAACTGCATGCGATTAATTGCACAGCCCTACTTGACATCTCTTATTTTGTTAGTGGTTTACAAATCGGTTTATGGCTTCAATACTTCATTCACATGAGGGAGGCTGAAACGCCCCTTACATTTGATTGGTCAAAAGGCCCCGTCTTCTGTACTACATTAATTCATATGCTGATAATGAGGGTTGTTTATTACTTTTATATGTAAGAACATTAATTATGATTCTAATAATACTGTTTTTTGTTTGTCAGACTGAATGGAATAATTGGATGATGGGATGATACACAGACCTCATCTATAATACATTAATGTTAATTCATAAAACCTGAAATGTTAAAAATGTATCTATGTAAAAACTGACATTAATGTCAATTAATTCAAAAGTATTATTTAGTGCTATTACTCAGCTATTTCATTAAATAATGTTAAAAAACTGAAACATGTTATAAAGTACCAAAAATGTATTATTGTAATGCAAAAAAATAGTAACTATATATATATATTGTCAAGTATTATGGTAGCTTTACCAGTAAGCTAATATGTATGCTTTATGTGATATTATATTGTATTACGGTACTATTCACTGTACAAAAATTGCAATGAGAATCACCATTTGAGAATAATGGAAATTACCAAAAACATAAAAAGAAAAACATCAAGACATTGAGCATATAATTAAATGCAAATATTTGTATTTTCCCTTATTAATAAAGGGAAAAAGTCACCTCCTAAATTGTAATTGTTTATCATATTATTATAAATGCTACTTTCACATCAGTTACTGTATTTCCTGTCCAATCCCTCCTATCCTTTCACTGTGTCATCTAGTGGCAGACACTGAAGATAGCCAAAGCACTGACAAACTGCAAGAGGGATACTCTCCCTAACTCACCTGCCCTTAGCTACCAAAAGCAGCCCCAAAAGACAGTTTCCCTAGCAACCACAGCACCGAAACAGATTTTACTGCTCAAATTCAACAAAGAAAGATGAAAAACCCACAACGCAGCATTGCTTAGCTTCTTATTGTTTGCTGAACAATTGCTGCACAAATTATCAACCCAAACTCACAAAACCAAACAGCAATTCCACTACTACTTCTTGTTCTAATTTTTCCATCTTCTGTTAGTAAAAGATTCAGACAGAGGCATGTGCTTTGTGTTATTCATACTGTGATGACTGTAATCTCATTAGGCATTGGTCTAGACTGGCTCAGCTAATAAGCGGATGAGCACCATTTAGGTAAGAACAAACCTGAAGCCCAGGTTTACCTAATAATCCATACATATGAAAGACCTGATGAGCATGTGCAGCTGAAATGGCCAAACCAACACGTTTCACATTTACTACATCAGAATCTGAACAGCTGCCGTGGAGTTGACAATCTACACTTTTTAAAAAGATGATGCTCAGATCTGATCTATGACAACAAGCTTAAATTTAAGGTAGCAAATAAACCCCTTGTAAGCATCCAAACAAAACTGTAGTACTACAAATCATTAGCTGGTGATTTTCATAACAGGTTCTCAATTTATTTTTATTATTTGTAAAATAAAATGACCACAGTTTTCATGATGCTTTACGTCAGAATTTATTGTCTAAAAAATTACATCCAACCAGTTACACAATAGTACTGTTACAAAATACATAATTTACAGTAATCTGTGGTTTTAGTCTAAAGGATTTTTTTTTTCCATTTCGGTAATAAAAAATAGTGCAATTGAAAACAGTTGTGACTGAGATTTCTGATGCGTTTTTACACCCACCATTCAAACCTCTTCAGACAATATCAGAGTGCATAAGTCCTTTCGTTTCCTGAGGAGAAAGTGCTAAGACCTTGAAAACTTCAGTGCAAATCTCTCTCTCTTTCTTTGCATAGGCGATAAACAGTGATTCCTTTCACAATTCACCCCACATTCAGTACAGCAACACACTTTAACAGTTTGAAAGATAACTGTCATGCTTTCATTCTGTAACTTCGAAATTGTTCCAGGCAGACCAAGCAGATATTTTGTTTGACACAACAAAACTTTACATATGATACACAGATTGGATAGTCTATGCAAAAAGTCTTTGAGGCCTTCAAGATCTTTACAGAGACACCAGACAAACATCTTATCTTATTTTCTGAGAAAAAAAAACAGTGAAAAGAAGAGGCCTTTTGCATACTTGGGTATAAGACTTGTGGGTAATTTTAGGTGATTCTAGTGTGACAATCCACTTTTCTTTTTAAAAAATGAATGACACTCGAAAGTTGTGAAAATGCTGACTACTTCTGCTGCAGTGTGCACCGACAGACATGTGTTGACCAATCGTAGAGATTCTTAGAGGTGAGTCGAGTTTCAGTAATTCATTCGCTGTATTTTCACTCCATTTCAACCTCTTCCACACTCTCAAAATGGATCTAACACATCCCTTACCTGCCGAACGCTCCATCAGAGCTTCCTCTAGTGTGTAAGCGCCCACTGATACACTAATGAACTTGTCATGACTGTATGACATATGTTGTGTGAAAATCGCAAATTAACGTAACAACGTCTCCTCCAGGTATTACTACAAGTGTAGACTGCCTCGAAGATTTCCCAGAACTCTACTTGATACATTTGTGGTCTGACCACTCAATGACACAGCTAACTTTCAAGATTAAAAAAAAAGATCTTAATTCACTTTTGACAATTCCATCTTCAACAATCACCCAAAAATGGGAACTCTATGAGATTTAACATTAAAACACAACTATAATTTAGATCCATCTCTGCTAGCAGGGGTCCAGAAACACCTTCAGTCCTCTTACTTTTACTCTTAGCCTCTTACTCTTACTGGCTGTTACAGTCAGGTTTGGAGGCTAGTGTGAGGTCACACAAGGACCGGTCACAACTTTAAAGGACTTAAGTCTTTTCCTCTCACATCTCCTTTATCAGTGCGATTTAGGGTCAACATGGGTGAGAGCCGAGAAGAGCTAATTACTGACATGATTCAATGCAGTCTCTCTCTCTCTCACACACACACACACATACATTTGAAGACAACGTAGCTTGCTGAAAGATTTAGGACATTCCCTAATCTTCCTCATCCCGAATCATCTTGTCACACTCAAGTGCAGAATACAAGAGAGAGATTCTCCTGCAGAGGGCAGCATTGTGCACAGGTTTAACAGCTGAATTCACTACTCGTGAGTTACAGGGACCCCTGCGCCTGAGTCCATCTAAGCATAATAAGATTACTTCGCTGGTAAAGAGAGGGGTGCGAAGCTACCCAGAATGAAAAAGCATTGGCATCCAATGCACCGAGATCTCTATGTTCTCCAGTCTTCAGTAAGACCTTGAATAATCCTGCGTGGTACACAAAGCAGACAGCTCTATATGCGACAAGAGAAATGACATAAAATGTCTTTATTTTGCATAGCATTTGTGCCTCAGCAGCCATATGCAGTAGTCATAAAAAAACCTAACGATTTAGGTATTTGAAGAACATACATATCTGATGTACAGTAATAAAAAGTGTAGAAATGTCAACAGTGCTGTGGCCAAAAGTTGGGGAAGGCCTGATTTGGGATGACCTGAAGTTTGTATCACATTCCCTTTGTAATCAAGTAATAAATGTTGCTGGTTTGGAGAATCAGTCGTCTATACGGATATGGTCATCTTCCTTTAAGCCGTGGAGGTTCCACAGCTGCTCTGTGGGCGAGATTCCTGACTGACAGCAGACCTTGCCGTGGGTAGCCAGGTTTTTCTGCGTGCTGAAGGTTCGGGAGCAAGCGGGACACGTGTAGATGCGCTCGCTGGAATGCACAGACGACAGGTGGCGGTTCAGGTCCGTTCGGTCGCGGAAGTGCTTGAGGCAGTACATGCACTGCATCAGCTTCCTTTTGAGGTGGATGGTCTTCTCATGGCGGTCTGCGTTGGACTTGAGGGTGAAGCTGGCGGGACACTGCGAGCAATGGTAGCGCGCTGGCGGAGGGTTGAGCGGAGACGGGGCCACTAGGGGGCGATGGTGGTCGAGGCAGTCCAGCGAAAGGGCCATGAGCGAGAGCGTGTGGCTGTATTCGTGCTGTCTCAGTTGAAGCAGGCTGCTAAACAGTTGCTTACACAGAGAGCAGGCGAGCTCCTGCCGCCAGCCCGGCCCTCCGCCCTGCACCTCCGCCACACACACTCCATGCTTCTCCTCCACCATCTGATCTTCCTCTACAGGAACCTGGACACGCTCCAGCCCTGAGAGGGAGAGGGAGAGAGAGGGAGAGAGAGGTGAGAACTAACACCAGGATATCGGCTTATGTATGTGAAAAATAACAGGCAGTCATGTGGCGGGCCATCGGCGTCACAGACGCCATGCGTACCTGCATTGTTATTTGGACTATTGTCTTCTTCTTGCATTTCCTCCTGTAAGAATACACACACATGCACATCAACACTTGTGTACTTCTGAGCACAGGTCTGTATTGAGGTGTGTACTCCTGAGGCATGCAAGTTCAT
>JAFVLL020033831.1:0-46767 GCA_021397915.2 Tor tambroides | reverse complement strand
CCTTTGGCGAGGATTTGCAATTCCAAATTGGGAATGTTAAGAGCTGGATATTGTCGTTCCCGCAGGGAGAGGTTGAGGGGTGGGGAGGATGATGAGGAGAAGGATGATGGTGGTGGTGCTGGGTGAAGCTCCTGACAGCAGATGTCGACAACCGAGCACATTTAAATTCACATGCTACTGGTGAAATTCACACATGCAATCGAATAAAATGAAATACTATATCCAGTAAATGAAAAACATGATCTACAAATAGTTTAACAATTAATGCAAGTTATTTTACACTAAAAAGTTGCAACATGTATTGCACTTTCACCCAATTTTGAATTAGTAAAATCAAGTTCTGACACATATCGTGAGAAGTTGAATGGATGGAAGCAATTATTTGAAGAAAACATTTTTTAGATGTAGTATTTCATTTCTTTGATTGCATGCGTGAATTTACCAGCTTCTATGTCTCTGTCATGATTTTGTTTTCTGTTCAATAAAACCAGTGCAATTTATTAGCCACTGCAAACTATTGCACTCTTTACATAACCAGTCGTTTTTCATGATTGCAATAATTGTGTTGGTAATGGTTTGATAAACTGCTAAAATGTATAACTTAAATGCAATGTAAGGTGTCAGTGAATGTAAAATGATTGACAGCTGTCTATCTGACCCATTTCAGATTCAGCACCACGGACAGCGACACACTCAAGTAGCAGAACATTGAAATGGTATGAAAAAAAAAAAGGTGCAATGAAAGTGAGGTTGTCATGTTATGCTTAACTTCATATTTTATGTTCCACAGGGGGAAAACGTCATACAGGTTTGGAACCACCTGAAGGTAAGTAAATGACAGTATTTCCATTTTGAAAATACTTTAGTTGCTTAGTAGTTAAAGGTTTCGGCTGAATGGGCATTCATTTATCAGATGGCCAATTGTTGGTCAGTTCAGTGGTTTACAGTTGGAACATTTTTTGCAGTCATCTTAAAGACAAAATGTCTCAATTTACCTGAATTCTCTTTATATTGTGCATATATACTGTGCTTTTTAATGTGCATATAAATGAAGTCTAGGGGACTCACAAATGGACGTGCAGGCACTGTGAATGGTTATTGAAAAATTACCAGCTAGTAATTCTTACAGCTGTAAGTAATTCAACAGCCAACAGCTCAACAGCTCTATGTAATTTGCCAAATGTCCACCAGATAGCGCTGTAGTCTTTCTCTTTTTTCAATGAATATGTCTGCACATTTTATTCTCTGTAAAGATGATACAGTAGATCCTCTTTATATATGATTTTTTTATTATTATTTGTGTTGCAGTATATAAATTTATCGAGAAAGTTATATACTGCCGTTCAAGTCAGTAAGATTTTTAATGTTTTTAAAGAAGTTTCTTATGCTTTTTATTATTTATTATATAACACAAGGATGTGTTAAATGGATAAAAAAGTGATAGTAAAGACTTACATTGTTAGAAAAGATTTCTATTTTGAATAAATGCTGTTCTTTTGAACTTTTTACTCATCAAAGAATCAAAGAAAAAAACGTATCAGGTTCTAAAAAATATAAAGCAGCGTAACAGTTTCAACACTGATAATAAATCAGCATATTAGAATGATTTCTGAAGGATCATGTGACACTGAAGACTGGAGTAATGACTGATGAAAATTCAGCACTGCATCACAGAAATAAATTATATTTTAAAGTATATTAAAATAGGAACCCAATATTAGAAATTGCAATAATATTTCACAATATTACTGTTTTTTCTGTATTTTTGATCAAATGAATACAGCCTCGATGAGCATAAGAGACTCCGTTAAACAAAAAAACATAAAAAACTTACTGATCCCAATTTTTTTTCAATTGTATACATTTGCTTTGACATCAAATTTATTTTACTTGCCATGTAGAACATTATTTTGACATGAAAAAGGAGTTTTTAGCATAATAAATGCTTATCACATTTTTCAGGCATCCCTCAATCACAGGCAGCTGCATATGATGGATTCTTCCTAAATGTGTTATGACAAACATGCAGTTTGTTAGATGACACATCGAACCCTTTTCTAATATCCTCAGGTGTCATGTTTGTCATAGCCGGGTTATAATTCATGTTGTTTTTATGAGTGTCTAAAGACTGAAATAGCATGCAAGAAGCAGAAACAGGCCAAACAAACATTTTACAGGGAGGTATTGTCGGTTAAACATGAAAGTCGCATCTGATGTTCTGTGGCTTCTGAATCTCTGCGACAGTGTGATGGAACGAACACAGTTTGTTAGAATCACAGAGAAGATATCTGAGGAAATCTGCAGGAAAGAGCCTGAGCTGATGTGAGAATCAAAGCAGCTTGATTTACTAAAGGCTTTTGATGATTAAATGACATTATTTTCTTTACTTATGCAGTCGTTAATACAGATTAATGAGCCTTTAAGTGGTTCTGTGTGTGTTCATCATGTATTAAAGCTGCAGTAAAGTTGCCTGTGATTTTCTCACAATGGGAACAAACATCAAAATAAACCCGCTAACCCTCTTAAATTGTTTTAAAGTAATATATATGAGTGACATGACGTGTCAATCAAATGTTTTGCAGAAAATGACCTCAGTTAACAAATGCTTTTAACCAATTTTTTTATTTCTGGGACCAAAAAGTGCAGCATTTTTGAGAATCTAACTATGACAGAATATACTAGTGAAGACATTTGCTGTGACTGTATAAATATCCATTGCAGTTACATGTAGTATTTCGTTTTGAAGATACTGCTGGACACGACTGACCTTTGCAAAGTCCAGATTTTCTGCAGTGTTTGACGCTGATACACAGAAGTGAGCAGGATTACCAGCCGCCTCACACTTCAGACCTTTAATTAGCTCTCTGACATGGTTTCTGACTGCTTGTTTGCTGGGCTTGACTCTGTATTTTTGGCTCAACACTGTAGAGTTCATGCAGTGAAATTATTCTTTTTTACCAGGGAACGGTTTCTTCAGCTAGATCAGATCAGTGTCTACAAGGCGAGTTAAAGGAATAGTTCACCCAGAAATTTGCAATGTGCTCACCCTCAGGCAATCCAAGATTGGAACAGATTTGGAGAAATGTAGCATTGCATCACTTGCTCACCAATGGATCCTCAGCAGTGAATGGGTGCCGTCAGAATGAGAGTCCAAACAGCTGATGAAAACATCACAATAATCCACAAGTTATCCACACCACTCCAGTCCAGTCCATCAGTTAATGTCTTGAGAAGCCAAAAGCTGTGTGTTTGTAAGAAACAAATCCATCATCAAGACATTTTAACTTTAAACCGTTGCGTCTGACTGTAGTCTGGTCTGAATCAGGAGAGAAATCTGCACAGATGTGGGTGGATATTGATGTGAGAGACAACAGGAGATGGACCTTTTCACTGGAGGAAGCGTTCTTATGGACTCATATTTTAGGCAGAAGCAATGGTTTGAAGTTAAAAATGTCTTAAAGATGGATTTGTTTCTTACCAACATGCAGCTTTTGTCTTCTCAAGACGTTAACTGATGGACTGGAGTGGTGTGGATTATTGTGATGTTTGGACTCTCATTCTGACGGCACCCATTCATTGCAGAGGATCCATTGGTGATCTAGTGATGGAATGCTGCATTTCTCCAAATCTGATGAAGAAACAAACTCAGGGGCGAGCAAATAGTCACCTATTCCTTTAATTAAGCATAAACTTAAATTCAAAACAATTTCTTTTTGATTTTGGGGTGAAATAATACGGAATATGTTCTATTTTGTGATTTATTACCATCTATTTGACAAAGATATTTTCCAGTATTCAGTAGCAGTTGGAAACCGCATGTATAAAGTTATTTATGGCTTTTCTATGTTATATGCAGCTCTGCACACATGAATGTAAGATGACTTTCATTGTGCAGTGTCTGTCTCCAATAATCCTTGACTGTTTTTACTGTATTTTTTTTATCATAATACAAACCCATTCGAGCCCCTCCACATTATTCAAATTGAATTCATGCATTAACATACAAATTAAATAATGTTTTGAGTTTGGTTTTTTTTTATTGACAGTGACTATGTGCCAAGAATCCTATTGAAGTTTCCTTTTGAAATGCCTCGTCTGACACCCAAGATAATAATCTCAACGTCAGGTGGAAACTTCCCGCCACGCAACAGTGACTGTGAAATTAGACTCGCGGCAAATTAGGTAAACCGCATGAGGAGAATGGAGGATGGATCTGTGCCTCTGAAAATGAAGATTTGGGGCTGAGATGCGACCTGGAAGTGTTTTTATAAGATTCACCCAATGAGAAAAGGGTAGGTTTACTCTCTTCAAGGTTTTAATTGTTTTGGAAGGCAGTTAATCAATAATACTGCAGTGAATGTAACAATAGTAATAGATTCACAGCGGTGGAATTTCACAGCTCACTTGTTCCACACCGAATTCCCTGCGAAAACACACTGATGTCAGAAGAGGCTCCACAGAGGAGAATGGTTTGCCTGTATTGAATTAGGTCAGAATTGAAATAGATTGGTACATAATGCAGTTGGGGATTTGTCAAAAGAATATCCACAATATAACAGAAATTCACCATGAATGCATTAGTACAACTTTCAAGGCCAACATGATGAATCACATGAGTGTTCAGTTACTAGTCCCGCTGCAGTTGTCGGGTTTGTTCTGACGTGTATTTGTAAGTCTTTGTCTTAGGAGTCTTAAGGTTTAAAGTTCCTGCCTACAGACTGCGATGGTGCCGTGGGTTCTCACTAATGTCAGATGGGTAACCTCATCTCGATTGCTTTTCAGTTCCCATGGAAACAGGGCACTTCATGGTTTTCGGAGATGCTATAAATTGAGCTTCCCTAAACTTTCAGATCCTTTGGTGATGCCTGTAACAAACAAGTTTTCGGCCTTTCTTAATGTGAATCTTGTTTTCCTTTTTGAAGCGATTTATTTTAGGGATACAAATGTTCTTCACACTAAGAAAAAATGGTTCTTTTAAGAACTGTTCACTGAAAGGTTATTTAGAGACCAAAAATGGCTCTTCTATGGCATCGCTGTGAAAACACCTTTTAGAGGCTTTTATTTTTATTATTATTTTGGCTTTGTACTGAAATATGTCCTGGAAGTGACCTTGATAGGTTTTCTGAGATTACGTGATCTACTGTACCTGAAGTCTCTTCAGAAAAAGCAAAATCAACATTATTTTGAACATGCATTTATGATCTTTGCACTTCACCCAGGCAAAAGCATTGCACTGGGGCAGTACTGTTTCAAAAGGTATGCCTTTGTATAGTACCTAAAGGGTCCATATTGGTATCTTAAAGGTACATATTTGTACCTAAAGTGCACATATATGTACCTAAAAGGTACAAAAGTGTACCTTTTGAAAAGGGTACTGCCCCTGTGACAGTTTTTTCTGAGAGTGTTGGATGGAGACTTCATGTTCAAACTAAAAATGTAGGATCATAAACCAAGTTCCTAGTTGACTAGTTAATGCTGAACCCTAGTTTAAATAGTGCTGTTTGTCCAACCAATGGAAAAGCAAAAATATCAGGTCTTGTTCCAAGATTACTGTAATGTGCCATCAACAATAAAACAACAATATTCATTAATAATGCTTGTAGTTAATTATTAATCATTATAATACAGTTGTATTATTAATAATAATTATTATTATTTTTATTAATAATTTGAATTTATTTTATATTTTCTGTTTTCAGTTTAATTTTAGTTTACATTTTTAGTAATTTTGTTGTGTTTTTGTCTTTTTTTAAAAAAATGTCTTTACAAAATTTTTTAATTCAGTTTAATTTGAGTTGTTTTAGTACATAAAGTTAAAATGAAAATGAGAAATGTTTCCTTGGCAGTTAGCTGAAATGAAGTGTTGATATTTTATTTTATTGCAGTTACCTTTCATTTCAAGTAACAAAAATGTTTTCGATAACACTTTACAATAAGGTCCCATTAGTTAGCGTTAGTTAATGCATTAACTAACAATCATCAATTCCATTGCTACGGTATTTATTTTTTATAATATTAGTTAATAAAAATACACTGTTCATTGTTAGTTCATGTTAGCCAGGCTCCATTAAATAATATTAACAGATACAACTATTGATTTTAATAATATATTAGTAAATGTTGAAATTAACATCAACTAATAAATGCTTTAGTATTGTTAGTTCATGTTAATATCATGTAGTTAACCAATGGAACCTTACTGTAAAGTGTTACCATCTTTTGTATGGTTTTTAATTAATAACCCTGGGCCCATCCAATGAAAGATGAGCTGAAATGACACACTTCACCTTTAAAGCAAACATTTCAGTGAATCTGTCCATTTCCCCACAGACCAGAGATTCGGTCAGGTCACGTAACTGCTGGTTTTTCGGAGCAAAGCTCCACCAGGGCAAAAAATTGGGCCGGTGAGGGCTGAACGTATGAAGCTGCAAATGGACAGCGAGCGTGAAGAAGCGGGAAGCCAGTGAAGTGCTTCGGCAGAAGCTGAAGTGGAACGGGACGTGTTGTGCTGCCCGTACAGATAAAACACACAATCACCGCTAATAGTCCCCCTCTTCTGTTTGATAAGCGCTGAGGATTTGCATTAGGCTGAAAGCACTGTGAAGCCTCTGTCCGTGTGTGCTAAGCGCCATATGGGCTTTCTAGCCTTTGGCCTGAGCGCTCTGTATGTTCTAGCAGCCAAAAGCTCCACATACTGTAGGCAACGACTGCATCCCTCAGTGACAGAGATGAGCAAATTTCCCCGGCGTGTTTGGCCATGATATGTGTGGGACAGAGAAGCAGGGCAGGGGAGGAATAACAGCAGGTAGTGACTACTAACCCATCTGCATTTTCCAACAAAACTAGCACTATTGATCTTTAGAAAAACATCACTGTTTTTAATGTAGTTTAGTGCACACATGTGAGTCAATAATCAAACACGCTCAACTAAATTGTCTTTCTCACATTTAGATTCATTCTAGTGAATTAGTGCATTTGCATTTGGACATTTATTTTAACAAACTCAAAAATACTCAAGTTTTTGACGAAAAATACAGTATAAACACTAATATTGTGAAATTGCTGTTTAACATACCTGTTTTCTGTTGTAAAATTTGAAAATTTATTTCATTAATTGAAAAGAACAACATTTATGTGAAATAGAAATCTTTTGCAACATTATCAATGTCTTTACTGTCAGTCTTGATCAAATTAATGCATCCTTCCTGAATAAAAGTGCTATATATAAAATTGTATTTAAAGAATATTTATATATATATATCAACATTTCTCATTTTCTCATTAGATGTAAAAGAACAAACTAAAAGTTAAATAAAATTAAAAAACTATAGACATAAACATCTAGGCTATGTTAATATATATATATATATATATATATATATATATATATATATATATATATATATAATACGTTTTGATTGTAATTTTTGAAAACGAATCAAAACTACTAATAAAAACTGATTCAAAATATTAATAAAAATGATAATACTATCTCGATACTAAGATAGATAGATAGATAGATAGGTTCTCGTATAATCATTGTAGAGTTTTATTTTTAACTTCTTGTACTTCATGATTATTCATGCATTACAAAAAAATACTCTTTTAGGCTATGATTAATTTCTACTTTATATAATCTGATACTTAAATTATAGATTTATTTTAATTGATGGGTTGTTCATATTGAAACAGGAAGGGTCAAGACATATAGACCAACATGAGAGTGAGTAAATAATGACAGAATATTCATTTTTGCATGAAGTGCCCCTTAAGTGTATATATTTGCATACTGTTAATTATTTGAGTCCAAAGCTAAAGATATGGACAAGAAGAACAAGAAGGTCTTTAAGTGGTTTGAGTGTATTTCTGTTAGTAGCAGCTGGACTGCAGTTTAACTACTTTGAATTGAGTAGCTTCCCATCACAGCGGAGGAAGATGAATTTAAGGTGAGCTCCTTCACATAGCCGCTGGTTTTTCACAGCCTCCTCATTGCTTGGGAATGAAGGAGGTGACGTGCTATTCATGCTAATCTGGTTTTCCCTGCAGCCGGTCACATCATCTCATTTATTGGAGGAAATATCCTGCTGTTATTCTTTTTTTAAATAATAACTCGTGGCCCGTAAACCACGCACTGTCCTTGAAGCGTGTTTCCTGCGGGCGAACATTTCTAATGAAACACCGTCTCACTTAGTCTCACTCCTGATGGAAGTGGAAAGGCTTTGCTCAAATCAAACGTTTATGTAATGATAATCAGGATTAAAGCCGAGCTTTGATAAAAGGAAGCGAACTAGGTGGGGATCCACTTCAACACATTTTAATAGGTGTTCCATTTGGCAGGATATTCTTTTTCATCCTCTTTTCAGTCTTTTTCTGGCTTCGCTGAAGTTCATTCGTGCTGTCAGACTTTAGGCTGTGAGAGACGAACTCCCCGTCGAGCCTGAAAACCATCTCGGCTTCAAACGCTCAGTCCAGTTTGACACTGGACTTCCGCTCTCGATGCTTTATGATCAGTGTAAATTGACTCGGAGGTTCAAAGTGACCGCTCTGTGCAAACTCAAGAGTTCAGGATGCTTTAGGACGAGTCAAATCTGTCATGCAAACTGCAAAAAAGTGCAACTATATTTTGCAGTTTTATAGTCACAAATGCTACAAAGGTGATTTATTTGAAACTACATACTAGTAAACACAGTTTCAAACTGAAGAACTTTGCTAAAATGTTGAGGTTTTGTGAGTTTCCATTGCAACATGAATAAATTACGTGGTTACCGTTTTAAAAATGTTAAAAATTGGTAGCCTGGTACTTATTTGTTTTATTGTGATGTCAAGTTTTTAATTTTAAGTGAATGTAATCGATTACATATTTCGATTCATTTATTGGCAGAGCTGGGTAGTAACTGATTACATGTAATCTGGATTATGCAGATTCCAAAAATTAAGTACTTGTAATTAGATTCAATTACATTTTAAAATACTCATAATCAGACTACAGTTACTTTTTTTTTACTGATTACATATTATTCACACAATAGCAATAAATTATTCATAATTCCTCTTTTTCAACTTTTAAATGTTGCTTTTTAAAATAGTCTACCCTGAGATTTGAAAATAAATATTTTAATAATTATCACATTTGCATTTTCACGGTTCTCTGTTGGTCACATGACATACAGGTAAACATAAAATCTTTTTTAGCTAGTGTTTTATTTTGATTATTGTTATTTTATAATTATTTCAATTTGACATTTTTACGATTGAAAGAATTATTAGATTTTCATCAAACTCGCGAAACCCTAACCTAACCCTAACCCCAGTTTGGGATAATGCATTTCATGTTGTTAATTACAGTGAATGGAATATATTTTTTTACTCTTTGTATTTGTATATCAGAATGGTACAAGATTATTTACTGTACTTAAATCAATATGATCTAATCTAAGTAATCTAAAAGTAGTCTGATTATATTACCTAAAATGTGTAATATAATGGATTACGTTACTAATTACAATTTAGTTCATGTAATTTGGAATCAGAAACAGATTACAATTTGTAAGTAATCTACCCAGCTCTGTTTATTGGCTGAATGAGGCATTTTGCATTTATTGAACAATAGTGATGGGAGAAAAATAAGCTTTTTGAAACTTTGAATCAATTGAATCAGTTGCGTCACAAAGTGATTCGCTGATTCGAAGCGCACAAAACGCCACTCGCTGGTGATGCCTGCTGGTCAAAATGAAGCAAATGCACTAAAACTCAGTTCAGACGTGAATAAAACACATTTTACATACCAACTGCAAATGTTTCACGTCATTAAAATGTCTAAAACCAATATAAGATCGGGTAAGACGTAGACACAGAGTGGCGAACCACTCAAACGTAACAAAGCCTCCTTTATTGAAATCACATGACTTTCACTGGTTCGAAGCAAATGATTCACAAAGCTTTCGAAGCTTCACAAAGTGTTTCAGAATCGCCAATTACTAGTGAACAAACACCTCTAAAAATCTAATTGCATCAAGTTGCAATGAATTCTCTTTTGTAAGTCGCTTTGGATAAAAGCGTCTGCTAAATAACTAAATGTAAATGTAAATGTAATTTAAGTTTTCTTAAAACTTCCTTTTGTACAGTGCATGCTCGTATTATGTCTGTGCAATATGGGGTAGGTACAACTGTTTTTTCATGAGTGTGTCGTCTTCTGAGATGCACCAAAGAATAAAAAACGTGTTTGGAACAACATGAGTGTGCTTTAAGCTTTTTTTTTCTGTTTTCCAGAAAGAACACGCTGTTTTTTTTTTTAAAGAAAGATAAAACAAAACACTGGAAGAACATCATGAAGTTGGAGTATTCAAAGACTTCCCTAGTTTTGGGTCCCTGGAGAACATCACGTGAGAACCTCAGCCTTCAACTAACAGGCCAGTGTTTATTTTTTTCTGGGTATAAACACTTATAAATCAGGTCAAAACGGAGTTTGACTCCAGAAACAATTAAAGCAGCAGTATATGGAAACGCAGCACACAAAGAGCTGTGATTAAAAGCCTGAGGAGCCGAGAGAAAGCGATTACTCCTCTCTGAACTTGCTTGCTTCTGAGTTTGCACTTGAGAGTGAGTCATTACAGCTGTTCTACTTCTCATTTAAAGAAATAAATATTACTAGTTATGTTCAGCTCAATGTCTATGAGAAGCATCTGTCAGTTAATACAGACAATCATTTCGACTTTCTCTCAGTTTGAATGAAGGAACAGGAGGCACCTATATATTGATGGAAGAGGATTTGTTAGCAGAAATATGAAAAGTGAAAGTCGTGATGTATTGTCAAGTATGGTGACCCATACTCGAAATTGGTGCTCTGTGTTTAACCCATCCAAGTGCACACACACAACAGTGAGTAGTGAACAAATGCACACACACACACACCGTGAACACACACCCGGAGCAGTGGGCAGCCATTGCTCCAGCACCCGGGGAGCAATTAGGGCTTCAGTGCCTTGCTCAAGGGCACCTCAGTCGTGGTATTGAGGGTGGAGAGAGCACTGTACATTCACTCCCCCCACCTACAATTCCTGCCGGCCCGCCTATCCATTAGGCCATGACTGGAGTAATGATGCTGAAAATACAGCTTTGATCACAGAAATAAAAGCTCTATCTTTGTTTTGTTTTTTTAAAGCACTTGAATGAATTCTTCAATATATATTTTTCTTGTCAATATACACTACCGCTCTGTACAAGAGTCTCTTCTGCTAATCAAGGCTGCATTTATTTGATTAAAAATACAGTAAAAACAGTAATATTGAGAAATATTATTACAATTTAGAATAGCTGTTTTCTATGTGAATATATAGTAAAGTATAATTTATTTCTGTGATCAAAGCTGTATTTTCAGCATCATTACTCCAGTCTTCAGTGTCACATGATCCTTCAGAAATCATTCTAATATCCTGATTTGCTGCTCAAGAAACATTTCTGATTATTATTGTTTAAAAATTTCTTTGATCAATTGAATGTGTCCTTGCTGAATAAAAGTATAAATTTTGGGGGGAAAAAAAACTTCAAAAAGGACAACAGTGTAACTCCTAAAAGTCGATATATTTCATGTTTTTTAAAGATTACATTAAAAAAAATAATATAGAATTTGAAACAATTTTCACTCCGAAATTGGTATTAAGTTTGACAAATAATAATGAAGAAACAGCAAGTAACACTGATTTAAATGTGAAATTTCTAAGTAGAAAGACTGAAATAAGAAGTAGTCCAATAATCTTGTTTTAATTGAAAATGTTAAAAAATCTTCTTTTTTTTTTACAGTGCACTTTTCCTTGTACGTTCATTAAAATGTTTAAATCCTTATGTTTTCAAGATACTTCTAGTTAAAGTCCAACAGGTCTTGCATATTATCTGTTGCATTTTACTCACATCATGTTATGGAAGTAAAAATGGGTTTGTAAATATTGTTTCATGTTGATTGTAAAAATTTTGAATGGCAAAAACGAGGTTGAAAATAGTAAAAATAAACTTAAGCATACACTTTAAAAAATATTTTAAGTTGTAAGTTAAACAAATTATTGGAAAATACTACTTTTAGTGTTTCTACTTCAAAATTTCATGTTTAATATGGTGTTTTACTTGCTGTTTCTTTGTAATTATTTGTGAAATTTATTTCTGAGTGTGAATTGTTTCTGCATCAAATTCGTTTAGTGTACAGCACCTTAAATATACTCTTTCCCCATGTAAACTTGAAATATTATTTTTTTCCTTAAAATTAAGTCAACCACACATGTATATAAAATATGTATTTATGCATGCATACATGAGTATATTTAAGCCTTTAAACCATGCTGTCTAACTGAGGATGGAGAATATATGCGTGTCTATGAGTCGTAGCTCATCACATGCACTCACTCAGGTATACATTTCCAGAATCCTAATGCTTGAATGACCTGAAAATGAAGATGTATTATGGATGCAATCTCTCTCGCTGATGTCGTTTGCGTGCGCCGTCACTCATGCATGCAGATCAGCGGTAACCCGGGCTGGAGCACATCGCTTTATTAGATTGCTCAGCACAGGGAAAGTGAAATGTGGGCTAATTGCAAAAGAACAAGACTAATCTCAACTTTATATAGGCCACAGCGGGGGGCACGGTTTGATCTCACAGCTACCTGACTTCATTGACAGTAGCAGGAGCAGTCGAGCGTCTCCGGAGACTCATCTCTTATTGGCTTTAAATGCTTTGCTTCTGGTTTTTTGGTCCTTCATTGACAGGCCTCTTTGGAAGTACAGTATGTTTTATTAAAGGAATAGTTCGACCAGAAATGAACATTTTCTGAAAATGTGCTCACCCTCAGGCCACCCGAGGTGTAGATGAGTGTGTTTCTTCATCAGATTTGGAGAAATGTGTCATTCCATCACTTGCTCAGCAAAGGATCCTCTGCAGTGAATGGGTGCCGTCAGAATGAGAGTCCAAACAGCTGATAAAAACATCACAATAATCCACACCACTCCAGTCCATCAGTTAACATCTTGAGAAGACAAAAGCTGAAACAAATCCATCAAGACGTTTGTAACTAAAATCCGAGTCCATAATCCATAATAACGCTTCTTCCAGTGAAAAAGTGCATCTCCTGTTGTCTCTCACATCAAAATCCAGCCACATATTTGTTTAGAGCTGTTTTGTCTTGTAAGCTGTGCTTGATCGGTGCAGATTTCTCTCCTGATTCAGACCAGAACACTTTTTCCCTGGAGGAAGCATTATTATGGATTATGGACTCATATTTTAGTTAAAAACATCTTAATGATGGATTTGTTTCAGCTTTTGTCTTCTCCAGATGTTAACTGATGGACTGGAGTTGTGTGTGTTACTTGTGGGTTATTGTGATGTTTTTATCAGCTGTTTGGACTCTCATTCTGACGGCACCCATTCACTGCAGAGGATCCATTGCTGATCAAGTGATGCTACATTTCTCCAAATCTGTTCAGATCAAGAAACAAAGAAAAATATTACTAATGTATGAAGTGTTTTTCAAACCCTTTTAGGCTTTCAAGTTTTGCATCACATTACAATCTAGTTTCTAGAAATGCAAAATGACCCACATCAGTCGTTTAATAAGCTTGGTTCATCACTGGCGTACAGTCGTCTGTAGCTGTACAGGTTGTGATGTTCACTCAGCAGGCGTCTGTGTGTGAATCGCATGTTAACGCTCATGTTTGCCGCTGTTCTCTAGAGCCGTCTGACGCTGTGTGAGGATTTCAACAGGGCAGTCATGTGCAACGGCACAAAAACAGAACATATCATTTCTAGTGAATGAACAAACACACCTGGGAAAACGCTGAGGTGAACCTCGAATGAAGAAAACTGCTGTTGTGTCCGACAAAAAAAAAAAATCACTTTAGTACCATGCTTTTGGTCATGACATGAATTCAATGTTAAGTTTGAGGTCGGTAAGATTTTTGAGAGTCTCTTCTGCTCACCAAGGCTGCATTTATTGATCAAAAATACAGCTAAAAGAGTAAAATATTATTAATTTCAAATAAATGTTTTCTATTTGAATATATCGTGAAATGTAATTTATTGCTGTGATCAAAGCTGAATTTTCAGCATCGTTACTGCAGTCTTCAGTGTCACATGATCCTTCAGAAATCATTCTAATATGCTGATTTGCAACATTTAATAACATTCTAATTTGCTAATTTGAAAGTAACTTTTTTTAAAATTATTTTCAAGGTTGAAAACTGTTACTTTTGTATGATTGATATGCTATTATTGTTTTTGTTAATATTTTGAATTAGATATTTTAGATTGAATTGGATTTTATTATTATATTAAAACAGCATTTCCATCTGATTTGACTTCTATAAGGATAATCATCTAGATCTGGAGCAGGACGTCCATCAGGAGTTGACCGGAGGATGAGAAGTGTCTCTTTTGACCAGCAGATCGATGATGTCAATGAAAAGGAAAGTCATTTCAGAGCTGGAACAAGTTCACGCATTTTGATGAAAGATTTCAGGTAAGAAGGCATTTTTCATTTTTCAATATTTACATGCACTGATGAGTCATTCTCAATAAAGTCAGGAATGCCAATTAAGAAAGTCAGTTCGGGTGCATGTTTAATTTAAAATCTACGAAATCCATATTTATGACACATGATAATGCTTATATAACACATTTTAACTGGTGAGATTAGTCATTCAGACCACAATATTTTAGTTATTTCAAATAAGTTAAAAACCTATAAAATTACATAACCACAAAAATACTAAAACTTTAACAAAAATGAAAATGGAAAATACAATAAAACATTTTAATAAATATAAAGATACAATATAATTAAAACAATGTTTCTGAAGACAGTGTTGCTCATTTTCAGTTTGTTTAAACTGAAATAACTAAAATTGAAATTTAAATGTAATATTAAAAAAAGAATTTAATAAAAAACTTTAATAAATATAAAAATATATTAAAAAACTATAATAATATAATATATCAATAATAATATAATATTATAAAAACTTTCATATTAACAATATAATTATAATTTGCTACATTCAAAATAGTAACAAAAATATGATATTAAAATAACCCTGATTCAGACTCCATGTGTTTGTTTGACTTATGAATGTAGCCAGACTGCAGTTGTGCGCCTGATGTGGTTTTTCTGTCCAGATGAGAACTGCTGTTTCATTAAATCTAAATGAGCGCATGGACTCAGGTGTAGGTAATCTTCATCCCAAAAACATGGCACAGAGGACACAAAAACACGAGCCCTGTCTGAAAACACCTCTATTTTTAGTCTTTTTGAGGTGTTTCAGTCTGTATGGCACCGTAAGTGCATTTCTTTCTCTAAAGTGTCCTCGGCTGTGTTTGACCCTTCACATCCCTTCAAGGTCCCAAAAAGCCGATAGAAGCAAAAAAAAAAAATGAAGTAAAAGGGCAAAGTGAAGAGAGGATGCTTTCTGTAAAGATCCCTGAAGAAATAACACACATGCATTACGCCACAAAAAATGTACAGATGGAAAAGAAGAGCCACAGAAACTTTGAAATGGCTTTTCTCAGTCGGACTTATTTTTGAAATGTTTTTAGGCCAAGTAATTAGTATTAATTATGTCCAGCCTAGATTTAAAAGAGTGAAATTGCATGTTGTGAGGATTTGAGGGAGGAAATGGCAGTCTAGCGCACAATGATTTCCCAAGGCTGTTCTGTTTCAGCTTGCGTGGTCGTCTTCATACGTAATGGATCAGACTGGAATCAGAGCCCTGCTGTTCTAAAGGCTTTTCTGTGTCCCCTACACACTACGCTTAGATCACACACATATGCAAGGTGTCATCAACATACTTCATTAGAGAAACAAATCCCACATTATTGCAGAATAATGATTAACACTAACTGCATTTGCATTATTATCTGCACATGATGGCTACTTCTTGCGTTGATAAATAGATAAATAATAAAGTTTCTTAAATTTGGGGTTGGTAAGATTTTTTAAATATTTTTGAAAGTCTCTTCTGCTCACCAAGGCTTCATTAATTTGATGAAAAATAAAGTAAAAACTGTAATTTTGTGAAATATTATTACAATTTAGAATAGCTGTTTTCCATGTGAATATATTGTAAAATGTCATTTATTTCTGTGATCAAATCTGAATTTTCAGCATCGTTACTCCAGTCTTCAGTGTCACATGATCCTTCAGAAATCATTCGTACAGGTGTATCTCAATAAATCAGAATGTCATGGAAAAGTTCATTTATTTCAGTAATTCAACTCAAATTGTGAAACTCGTGTATTAAATAAATTCAGTGCACACAGACTGAAGTAGTTTAAGTCTTTGGTTCTTTTAATTGTGATGATTTAGGCTCACATTTAACAAAAACCCACCAATTCACTATCTCAACAAATTAGAATACTTCATAAGACCAATAAAAAAAACATTTTAGTGAATTGTTGGCCTTCTGGAAAGTATGTTCATTTACTGTATATGTACTCAATACTTGGTAGGGGCTCCTTTTGCTTTAATTACTGCCTCAATTCGGCGTGGCATGGAGGTGATCAGTTTGTGGCACTGCTGAGGTGGTATGGAAGCCCAGGTTTCTTTGACAGTGGCCTTCAGGTCATCTGCATTGTTGGGTCTGGTGTCTCTCATCTTCCTCTTGACAATACCCCATAGATTCTCTATGGGGTTCAGGTCAGGCGAGTTTGCTGGCCAATCAAGCACAGTAACACCATGGTCATTGAACCAGCTTTTGGTACCTTTGGTAGTGTGGGCAGATGCCACATCCTGCTGGAAAATGAAATCAGCATCTCCATAAAGCTTGTCAGCAGAAGGAAGCATGAAGTGCTCTAAAATCTCCTGGTAGATGGCTGCGTTGACTGTGGACTTTAGAAAACACAGTGGACCAACACCAGCAGATGACATGGCAGCCCAAATCATCACTGACTGTGGAAACTTCACACTGGACTTCAAGCAACATGGATTCTGTGCCTCTCCACTCTTCCTCCAGACTCTGGGACCTTGATTTCCAAATGAAATGCAAAATTTACTTTCATCTGAAAAGAGGACTTTGGACCACTGAGCAACAGTCCAGTTCTTTTTCTCCACAGCCCAGGTAAGACGCTTCTGATGTTGTCTCTGGTTCAGAAGTGGCTTGGTAGCCCTTTTCCTGAAGACGTCTGAGCGTGGTGACTCTTGATGCACTGACTCCAGCTTCAGTCCACTCCTTGTGAAACTCTCGCAAGTGTTTGAATCAGCTTTGCTTGACAGTATTCTCAAGCTTGCAGTCATCCCTGTTGCTTGTGCACCTTTTCCTACCCAAATTCTTCCTTCCAGTCAACTTTGCATTTAATATGCTTTGATACAGCACTCTGTAAACAGCCACACCTTTCAGTAATGACCCTCTGTGACTTACCCTCTTTGTGGAGGGCGTCAATGTTCGTCTTCTGGATCATTACCAAGTCAGCAGTCTTCCCCATTATTGTGGTTTCAAAGAACAAGAGATACACGGAATTTATACTGTAGGGATGGTCATTAATTGAAACTCAAATGTAAATATTCTAATATTTTGAGATACTAATTTTTGACTTTCATGAGCTGTAAGCTCTAATCATCAAAATTAAAACAAAAAAAAACTTTTGAAATGTTTTACTTTACATGCAATGAATCTAAAATAATGAAAGTTTCACTTTTTGAAATAACTTACAAGAAAAAATGAACTTTTTCATGACATTCTAATTTATTGAGATGCACCTGTATATGCTGATTTGCTGCTCATTTATTATGAAACATTTATTATTTTCATTATACCATTTTAGTTATTGTTAATATTTTAAATTTGATTGTTCATTTTTTGTTTTCATTTTAATTTTATTTAACATTTTAGTAATGTTTGTTATTTTTATTAGTTTTAGTAATCTTTTGTAACATTATAAATATGTTTTTAATTTTTTGATCAGTTTAATGCATCCTTGCTAAATAAGAGCATTCATTTTTTTTTATTTAATATTTTTTATTGATTTAATATTAATCTATGTTTTCCAAAGAAAAAAAAAAACAATGTTCAAAAAAGTCACACAAAATAAAACCCTTATTTATTATAAAGACCGTACTTAATCTTTATATATACTATAAGATTTTCTTTAGACATTAGCAAAAATCCCAGTACAATAAAAAGTAGACTTTTTCACATAAGATAAAAGTAAAACAATCTTAAAATAAACTATTACTGTATAATACATTTAAAACAGCAGTACAATATTTCTCATTTGCAATGCATCATGGGATGAGTAATTTGTTGTCTTTTTTTTTTTCAATTTTTAAATATTTTCAACCAGACCGCTTTTGTGGCAAATATTATTTCAGCATCATACTTCAGCAACTTTTAGACTTATTTTTAGTTAGTAACTTCCGTGCAAGAATAAATTATTATGATTAAGGTTAAAATTAACTACTTATTGGTTACATTTTAAATTGACCCATGGCTTTTATTTATTGTAATGTGAGCTCCCTTAAGCTTGTAAAGCTTGGTTTGCCACCCACATTCAACATGATGCCAAACTACACAGGAAATTGATATTCAGCCTCTCGCTGCATGACTGAACACTTTATATCAAAGAGAAACCTCACTTTGATGTGTTACTGTGGCTGGAGATCTAAGACTGGAAAGTGTCAAATGAGTCTGATTGTGCAGAGCCGTTCGGAGCGGCTGATGTTTGTGACGGGACGCTGAGAAGCTCATCATCTCTCTGTCCCGTGTGATGTTTGCTAATGCTGGAGCTCCTGCTGACCAAAACCACTGAGTTATTAGAAACCTCAGATGGTGCAGAGTTATTATACTTAGCTACAACTGAAACCATTAAAAATGTGTTACTTGAAATAAAATTAAATGTAAAAACTAAAAATAAAACCTGATTCAAAAAAATATTACAAATTGTGAAAAAATATTACAAAATTAATATGTGATACATTTTAAGCCTATCAAGTGTTATTTTAATATTATTGAGAAGTTTTTTAAAAGTAATTTTGTTGTGTATTTTTAGCATTAAGATTTTTTTAATGTCTATAAATGTCTACACCATTTTGTTAATTTTTAGGTGTGCTTTCAATACAAAGAAATATATCTATATATCGATCTATATATATATTCTTTCTCAGTATTTTTGACTTGTTTTCCAGTAATAATATCTAAAAATCAAGATACATTTACTCAAGAAGCATAATGACTTGGATATTTCAAGAACAAAAAACTTAATTCTGATCTTAATTTTGATACATTTTTCATGACCTATTTTACTTCAATAATCTTATATATTTTTGATTGAACAAGGATATTCAAAGAAATACATATTTTATCAGTTTAAAAGAGTCTTTATAAGAAGGTGATCAAAATTCATGTTGATTTCATGTTGACTGCCTAAAAATGTCTGAATGGCATTGCTTTAGAAAATATCAAAATGAGTGTCCTTTTATCATTGCATGCAGTGACATTCAGAGATTTAATGTGGCTTAATGTCCAAATACTTTTAGGGCCACTGTATATGGATGAAAAAACTATCCGAAACTATTGCAAAACCATAAAAAGAAATGAAAATGTGATGAGGCCGTCATTAATACAGAATGCATTTATGAAGCAGTTTCACATCAGATCTGCTTGTAGCCTGAGGAGAAAACTCAGTGTAATGCTTTAAAAACATAAACCTCAGTCTTTCCACTTGAATCCAATGATCCAAAACTCATGGAAATGTCAGAAAATTTCACCCTGAAGAAATGGCTTTTTATCCAAAAAAAAAAAAACGTAAGGCTAAAAGAACAACTTCAAGACATCATAATATCCTTGAGTAACTGTAACTTTGATGTAAAAATGATTCATGGTCTAGAATGGTCATGTTGCATTAATGTCACAACGAGTAAATGATTACAATGTTCTTTAAAGGAATAGTTCACCCCAAAAATATAAGTTTGCTGAAAATGTACTCACTTGCAGGTCATCCAAGATGTAGATGAGTTTGTTTCTTCATCAGATTTGGAGAAATGCAGCATTTCATCACTTGCTCAGCAATGGATCCTCTGCAGTGAATGGGTGCCGTCAGAATGAGAGTCCAAACAGCTGATAAAAACATCACAATAATCCACAAGTAATCCACACCACTCCAGTCCATCAGTTAATGTCTTGAGAAGACAAAAGCTGAAACAAATCCATCATTAAGACGTTTTTTTACTTAAAACCATTGCTTCTGGCTAAAATACGAGTCCATAATCCATAATAACACTTCCTCCAGTGAAAAAGTGCATCTCCTGTTGTCTCTCACATCAAAATTATGTTTAGAGCAAAATAATGTTTAGAGCAGTTTTGTCTTGTAAACGGTGCTTGATCTGTGCAGATTTCTCTCCTGATTCAGACCAGACCTCTTTTTCCCTGGAGGAAGCGTTATTATGGATTATGGACTCGTATTTTAGTTAAAAACCTCTTCATGATGGATTTGTTTCAGATTTTGTCTTCTCAAGATGTTAACTGATGGACTGGAGTGGTGTGGATTACTTGTGGATTATTGTGTTGGGTTACACTTTATATTAGGTGGCCTTAACTACAGAAAATAAGTACATTGTACTTATTGTGTTCATATTGTATTGTAAAACACTTTTGCTGCTACTGAGGTGGGATGTGGGTGAGGTTAGGGACAGGTTAAGTGGTATGGGTAGGTTTAAGGGTGGGTTAAGGTGTAAGGGATGGGTCAACAGTGTAATTATAAATGTAATTACAGAAATTAATTACAGATGTAATTACATGCAGGTATTTTAAAATATAAGTACAATGAAAAAAACATGTATGTACACAACAAGTGCATTGTATCAAATGATTAATTTAAATGCAAGTACATACTAGTTAAGCCCACCTAATATAAAGTGGGACCTTGTGTTGTTTTTATCAGCTGTTTGGACTCTCATTCTGACGGCACCCATTCACTGCAGAGGATCCATTGCTGAGCAAGTTCATGAAAAAACATATATTTAGTCTGCTATGTTGGAAGTTTTGACTTGTGTTTGTTTCAACATATTTTTCAGTTTAATAAAATAATATGTGTGTAAACAAAACCGCCTCTTGTAGGAGGTCCAGTCAGATGCGGCTCATCTAATAGAGTTTGTCTGATGTTCTGCCATCTCTGTGTGTTCCCATTACAGCCTCTAATGCTCTGTTTCGATTTTTTGGCTTAGATCTCTCACTACTTCTCATCTACGATCAGCGTGATCCCACCCGCCCTCAAAAATGACCTGCTCATGATTTCCAAAACTCTGCCGTCACGTGCATTTCTGCAAAAACAAGAGAAGTTCAGGTAATCGCAGATTGCGAAACTAATTTGCCTAAACAGTGTTTCATTCCCTAGAGTTTTACTTCAACTGAAGTGTTCCCCCAAGTATCAATGAAATCTCACAGCTCCTGCTGACTTCCTTTGCTGCTGCTTTCATCTCTTTTCTTTCACGTTTTTCCAGTGTATAGGTGCTCCGGCTGTGAACGATGAAGTAACTTGTGATGTTGCAGAAATGCGTGAATGTTAATGCGACGGTTCACACTGAGGTCACACTGTGAATTGGATGTGCATCAGATTCAGGATCCCCAAGTGGCCTGAATCTGGAATGAAAAGATGCAAAATAACCAAAAACATTCTGGGAAAAACTCCCGGCATGTAGCGTCAACGTGGCCTAATTTGCTGAGATAGTTTATAAGATGTTCTCAAAATGATTTTCTGTGTTAATCAACCGTGTCACAGATGCTATGCATAAAGTTTAACTCATTTCAAGCCCCGAATTTTGTTTTTGTTTTTGACCCTTAAAGGAGTAGTTCACTCAAAAATGAACATTTACTGGAAATGTTCTCATAACATCTTGAGAAGACAAAAGCTGCATGTTGGTAAGAATCAAATCCATCATTAGACATTTTTAATGTCAAACCATTGCTTCTGGCTAAAATATGAGTCCATAATCCATAATAACGCTTCCTCCAGTGAAAAAGTGGTTTCATCTGAGTCAGGAGAGAAATCTGCACAGATCAAGCACCATTTACAAGCCAAAACAGTCCAAAACAGCTCTAAACAAATAGTATGTGAGAGACAACAGGAGATGAAATTTTTCACTGGTGGAAGTGTTATTATGGACGTATTTTAGTTAAAAACATCTTCATGATGGATTTGTTTCAGCTTTTGTCTTCTCAAGATGTTAACTGATGGACTGGAGTGGTGTGGATTATTGTGATGTTTTTATCAGCTGTTTGGACTCATTCTGACGGCACCCATTCACTGCAGAGGATCCATTTCTGAACAAGTGATGGAATGACATATTTCTCCAAATCTGATGAAGAAACAAACTTATCTACATCTTGGATAAGCTGAGGCTGAGTAATTTTAAGCAAATTTTCATTTTTGGGTGAACTATTCCATTAATTGATAACAAGGTCTGCTGTGTAGTTAACTACAGCAAATGAAGCGACAGACACTTTCGTACAATATACTCAAATGAATTTGCATAACATATCAGCAGCGTGTTTGCCTCGAGTGCTCCTGTGGCTTATGAAGGGAATGAAACAATGTCTTCTTCAAAGCAGTCACACATTAAAGACATCAAATCTGAAACTTCTGCTTTAAAACTGGCAGCATGTTCTGTTCTATTCTAGTTGATTTGCAGCAGGGAGGATATAAAATGAAAATTCACATGAATGGCGTAAGTAGAACGGAAACAAAATGGAGACGTGTGATAGATGCTGTATATTAGAAAATGTTTGTTTGAGAAACATTGCAGCACAGACGATAAAACCACCTTCTGCTAAACTGCAGGACTCTGCAATTGATTTTTAGAGACGTGTTTTGAATTATTTTTTGTTTTAAAGAATGTATGGATTAAAGTGCAGAATTTTCAATCACAGATGTCTTCAAACCAGTAAATAAAAGAGACCCATCTATAAAGCTAAATAAAACCCTAAATAAACTCTTTTAGGGTTATTAGAAAACTAAAACCCCCCTGTGTGTGTGTTTATATGTGTGTAAATATATATATATATATATATATATACATATACAGTACTGTGCAAAAGTCTTAGGCCACAAGTATTTTCACCAACAAAAAATGGTTTGAAATCAGTTATTTCTATCTTTTTCTGTAGTGTGTCAGCAGGAAATTTTACATTTCCAAACATTAGTTTTGCTATTAATTGTAATAATCCAGTTAGATTTTTGTTTGCTCAAGGAGTCTGAAACAGCCAGTGCTCCACACAGAGATCTGATCTGATCATCATCCAGTCTGTCTGGGATGACATAAAGAAACAGAACAAACTGAGACAGACTAAATCCAGAAGAACTGTGGAGAACAACGTCTCCAAGATGCTTCAAGAAACCTACCTGCAAAGCTACAGTACTGTGAAAAGTTTTAAGCACTTGGGTAAAAATGCTGTAAAGTGAGGATGCTTTCAGAAATAATGCCATAAATAGATTTTATTTATCAATTAACTTCTATTAACTAAATTAAATCAACATTTGCTGTGAGCACACTATGCATTTAAAACAGCTTTTGCTCTAGCTGCACTTGCTCATAGTTTTTCAGGGAGCTTTGTAGGTAGGTCTCTTGAAGCATCAGTTCTTCTGGATTGAGTCTGTCTCAGTTTGTTCTTTCTTCATGTCATTCCAGACAGACTGGATGATGGTGAGATCAGATCTCTGTGTGAAGCACTGGCTGTTGTCAGACTCCTTGTGCAAACAAAAATCTCACTGGATTATTACAATTAATGGCAAAAATAATGTTTGGAAATGTAAACTGTTATTTCCTACTGACACACTACAGAAAAAGATAGAAATAACTGACTTAAAACCATTTTTTGTTGGTGAAAATACTAGTGGCCTAAGACTTTTGCACAGTAATGTGTGTGTGTGTATATATATATATATATATATATATATATATATATATATATATATATATATATTATACACACACACACACACACATATATAGTTTAACTTGATGTACTAATTTAACTAAAAGTAAAAATGAATAAAAACCTATATTGGCATAGTTTAAAAAAACAATAACTAATATAAATGAAAAAAATACAAATAAATTACTAAAACTTTAACTGAAATTATAATGAAAATGGAAAATACAAAAATTAAAAACAATAATTCCAAAAATTTAAATTTTTATTATTATTTTAATGATATTAAAATAACACTGACCCTTATGTACAGCATGCACAACATAGACACTATTTATTTATTTATTTATTTTTATTTATTTTTTTCTGCATTGCAAGCAAAAGTTTGACGCAATACACTTTGCTAACATTATAAGTGGACCTTATGGGGAAAAATAAAATGAAATGCCCCCTTTAAATTCTGTGAGATGCTCCTGTGAAAAACTCACCTGTGTTTCGCTCGCAGGCATCAGATGCATTTATCTGTGATAAACTGCCCATTTCTTGGCGCTGCAATTTTAGACAGCAATTTTAAATGGAGACCTTTAGGAAACACACAGCACTCATTCATTCTGAGACAAAAGAACAAATATATGAATGCATGGCCTATTGCCTTTACCTAAATCAATTTGTATGCACAACATACTAGCTCGACAAACACATAGTGGTGTGTGAAAGCAGGGCTGGGCAAAATTCATAATTTAAGGTTTGGCTCTCTTTCAATGCATGAGTTTATTAAATTAGTCACACAGGAATTTGAATGACAGGAAATGAGTGAAACAACAACAGAACATAATTACACCATTAATTTTGACTAATTATGCCTATTCATTCCCTGATATGTAGAAAACATTTTTTTTTTTTTCCTGGTGAAATTTTGTATTTATCTAAACTACTCGATAGTGCCAAAACAATTAACAGCTACCAAAACAGATTTTAATTTTACTGTAAAAAATGTCACCACATTGTTTTCAGTATTTAATAATATTATAAAACTATATATAATATGTGACCCTGGACCACAAAACCAGTCATAAGTAGCACAGGTATATTTGCAGTAATAGTACAAAAGTACATTGTATGGGTCAAAATTATCGATTTTTCTTTTATGCCAAAATCATTAGGATATTAAGTGAAGATCATGTTCCATGAAGATATTTTGTTAATTTCCTACCGTGAATATATCAAAACTTAATTTTTGATTAGTAGTATGCATTGCTAAGAACTTCATTTGAACAAATTTAAAGGATGATTTTCTGAATATTTTGATTTTTTTGCACCATCAGATTCCAGATTTTCAAATAGCTGTAACTCGGCCAAATATTGTCCTATCCTAACAAACCATACATCAGTGGAAAGCTTATTTATTTAATCTCAATTAAAAAAAAAAAAGTCCCTTATGACTGGTTTTGTGGTCCAGGGTCACATGTGTGTAAAAATCTATATATAATATATATGTGTGTACATATTTCATATTTATTTTTTATTGTTAGTATTATTGTTAGTTTTCATTCCATTTGAATTCTACTTCCTCAAATTCAAATTTCAGATCCTGTTTGCAAACTGATGATCTGTCAGTTGTTTTGTGCTGCACACAAGTGTATAAAGGCAGCTCATGGCCAAACATCAACCTTTTGTTTTGTGTAGTTTTTCTTAAAGCAGAGTTGTATCTGGCGGTAAAGCTGCTGTTGTCAGGAGTGTCAGAAACAGACTGAGTGTGTTCTCTGTTCCACACAGCTAACTGAACTTTTGCCTCTGTTCCATTAAATCCCAGCAGGCACTGGGGCTCTGGGAGGCAGCACAGGTTGCCAGTAGTTTCAGTTTAGTGTCTAATGATCCCTGAACCTCAAAAACATACAGGACCTTGATCTGCTCCCGCTCAAGGCCGTCCGGCACACTGTCACACCAGCCACAAACACAAAAAATAGATAAATAAAGTACAGACAGAAAGAATTCATTTAAAAAAAGAAGTTTTACCTTTATTCACCTTTATGTCTTTCCAAACCTGTATGACTTTCTTTATTGTTTAGTACACAAAAAATGTGTTAAAGATGCTTTACGCTTGCATATAACATATACACACACACAAAAAGATGTGCGCGTGCACACAATGTTGTTTTTCATTATTTTATATTAGAAATTTTGATTGTATCACTTTATATATATATATATATATATACACACATATGATACCTTTCTAGCAATATTTATGATGTATTTACAGTAAACTCCATATAGTGTCTCACTGCATTATTTTTCATTATCTTATATATTATATTATTTGTTATTGTTACAAATATTTTTATATGTATGTGTATGTGTATATATATATATATACTGTATATGTGTGTGTGTGTGTATATATATATATATATATATATATATATATATATATATATACTCTTTAATCAATATTTAAATGATGTAATCATAATAAACTCCATATAGTGTCTCATTGCATTAATTTTGACTCGTTTTGCCTAATTTTATGTTTTTCAGGACAAACACCGCTCTATAGCTATAAAACTACAAGGACAACAAGCAGTAGGTACAAAATCACTTCATTTTATCTTTTTCTTTTACAACTTATTAATGCCAATTGCTCATTTTGTCATAATAATTGTTTATCTTTTGATCTTTTATCATAAGTAGCACAATTTCCCAGGAAATGACCTGAAAATATCTATGTGAATACTTTATTTTCCTACTTTACTAGTTTCAAAGAGAGACCTACTTTAATGATCATCAGAGGGAGGAGAAACCCGTATGAGACAAATTCAAAAAACTCTGAACAAATAAATCAAACTGGAACAGGTTTATTTAGTGTCAAACACAGTAATATCTGTGGTTCGCAGAAGGTTTTGCTGCAGGTTTTATCCAGTAAAAGTGAAGTGTTTTTAATCATCCCTAAGCCTATTGTCCTATCATAACTCATGCATGATTATATAGTTAGTTGTCAGTTTTAGGTTGCGACCTGCTGGTTGAGAACCAGTGACTTTCATAATAATTCTAGTTCGCAAAGACAATATTATGTCTCGCCTTGCACTTAACAAAAGGCCTCCCGCTCTTTAATTAAAGGTAATGATGTTGTCTGTGACTCTAATGGAGCATGATGGATATGATGCCCTGCCGTTTGATGAACTACACGTCATGTATAATTTCTAATAATTGCACAGATGATGTCGCACGCCTGAGGTCGCTTCTCTTGATGATAAACATGAGGACACAGTTTCCATAGATAATATGTGGCTGGTTTGGGTGGTTCTAGTCCAAAAATGAGATCCTTGGAGCTTCTTTCTCCTCCCTGCAAGCCATACAGTTTTGATCCTCGATCAAAATTGGTGGTCGAATACAAACCGACCCCTTCTGACGTTGAAAATAACAGTGTTTGGAGAAGCTGAGGTCCGTCCCACCTCTGCTGGATTCGAGAAGAAGCTCTCAACCCACTTCTGGCCAAAAACGGGCGCTGATACATAATAGACAACGCTGGGGCTGGAGGAGAGGGAAGATTTAGTGACCGAAGAAAATGTGGAGGGAAAAAACAGTAATAAGTTTCTGCGCTCTCCGCGTTTCACTAGCCTTAACCTCGAGGGGACGTCGCAAACCGCATGTAGAAATGGAGAGAGGGGAAAAATATGTCCTATAACCAAGCAAATGAAAGAGGGAGCATCATTTAGACCATATTCAAGTAGCAAAACTACTTGTTTACTCTCATTGCCGTGAGACATCGTGGCTGAAAACAGATCCATTTTCCAGGAAATAGCTGGGAAATTGCAGGACTGCTGTGTTAGATCATGTCGCCGGATACCTGCGTCTAGTTTTCACCACCATCATCTCCCAAAAAAAGCATCACAGGCTTGTAGATTATGATGTTTACTGGAGCTCATGTGGACAGATTGCTGGACTGTGCTTGTTTCAGCTGGGAAGTCATGTGAATGAGAGTTTTCTAGAAATAAATGCAGGAAAGAAACAGACTTGTAAAAATGATTCAATATTTTGCTGTAAAAAAAAAAAAAAAAAAAAAAGACACAAAAGGCTGCACAAAATCTTCAAAAGTCTTTATTTGGAGGCCATAAAAATAAAAAAGTACACAGGGCAAACACAACAACAAAAGACAAGGATGAAACATTATACATAGATTACACACCTGATCTTATTTATAGATATTTTACTTTATACTACTTCTAAAAAGTTCAGATGTTTCAGCATTTTCTTTCACTGACATTTTCTGAAAAAGAAAAACAAGTTTTTTTTGTGAGAGTTTCGAGCTCTGTTTTGTACTCTGTGCGTGGAAAGTGCCAGCTGTCGTCGACAGGATTTGCATTCCTTAAAAAAAGTGGTTTCTGCTGAGTGCTTTTCACTTGTGCTGTTCTTAAGGTGAAATTGCTTTCCTGGCACGTCCTGCCCACCATCTTCACCCACCTACAATAGCTAATGTTTTTTTCTTTGGGCAATTACTTCACCCACACCCACTTATATTAATACATGCATGTGTTCTTGATACTGGAGAAATTACAGTTTTGATGCTGATTTCTTGATTAGACAGTGCACAGATCGGCACCAAATTTTATTTTTTAGTATTTTTTTTTTTTTTTATTGCTGATAGTGAGCTCCACTAAATAATGCCAGAAATACATTTTAGGATTATTGAAAGATACTTGGTTTAATATGTGGGCATTGCATACAAACATGGAGGTAGATAAATGCAAGCAAACTTCAACTAAATAAAAAATGAGAAATGTTACCTCTGCAACCAACAGAAATAAAAATGTATAAAATATATATAAAATTAAGTATTAAATTTACCAAAACTACATATTTATAAAATAATAATAATAATAAAAAGAAAAAGCAACTTGCAATTGCAATTCTCACTATATATATATATACACACAGACACTAAAACGTGCAATTCTGAGCCTGTATCTCTCAATTTTGAGTTTACTGTGGGATAAAAAGTTAATTTTGAGTTTTTTATCTTTTTTAATCTAACAAGACTTGAGATAAAAAAACTTTTTTTTTTGCGATTAACTTAAAAAAAAATCCTGTGGCAGAAATAAGCTTCCATAATATAACTACTAAAATTTAAACAACGATTAAAATAATAATAATGATATTAATAATTATAAATATTTTAGAATTTGAAAAAAGTATTAATGTGCACATTGTAGAATCAAACATTTTAGGTGGACTGTTCTCTTTTTTTGTAATTATTTATTTGTTTGAAAAACAAGTTGCCAGGAAATTCTCGAAGACACAAGAAAATCTTATTTGTGACCCTGGATCACAAAACCAGTCTTAAGTCACTGGGGTATATTTGTAAAATATAAAATATAAAAATACATTGTGTGAGTCAAAATTATCCATTTTTCTTTTATGCCAAAAATCATTAGGATATTAAGTAAAGATCATGTTCCATGAAGATATTTTGTAAATTTCCTACTGTAAATATATCAAAACTTAATTTTTGATTAGTAATATGCATTGCTAAGAACTTCATTTGGACAAATTTAAAGACGATTTTCTCAATATTTAGATTTTTTTGCACCCTCAGATTCCAGATTTTCAAATAGTTGTATCTCAGACAAATATTGTCCTATCCTAACAAACCATACAGCAATGAAAAGCTTTATTCAACTTTCAGATGATGTATAAATCTCAATTTTGAAAAATTGACACTTAAGACTGGTTTTGTGGTCCAGGGTCACATTTCATAGTGTATGTAGAGATTGCGGTCTAATTAGTGGAGTGCGAGGGGAAAATGTGAAGGGAGTAATTAGGCTTTGATGCTAAATTGTTGATGCAGCTTTCCCTGAAAATGTGAAGTTTGTTCCCCAGAGTGACCCTCAACCTGACACGCGTGGAATAACAACAAAACTGCCTCGCACGTGCATGCAAAGGTGTCTCGCGCCTCCTTAAGTAAGTGTTTTGTCATGTTGCATTGGGCTCGGCGCATCAGAACAAGGGCGCTGCGGCTTTTATTCCCCATCCAGTGACCTCCTTCTGTTTCTCTGCCCCCGTTGTGTTTCAGAAGCACTTCTGCCAAGGTGCTCATGTGAAATGAATGTTTATCAGCAAGACTATTTAAGCGATGGTGACCAGCGATTTCTACAGGAGATGCACTGTTGGATGCGAGCTTGGCCCGATGCCCGGACGCTCTTTACCACCCTGTATGTGTGATCGCATTAGGAGGCCGAAAACAAGACACTGAAAGCCCGTCATGCAGTGCTCGCAGCAGCCATCGAGGCTTGATAAAGAAAGGCCGCCTGCTCGGGGTACCTGGTAATGGGCAGTAAAGGCTGACAGGTCAGATATCATGTGATGGCCTATTATTAAATGTTTGCGTCATGAAGAACTGTGAATTGCTCTGTTGCAGTGGGCGGCTTTTTTATGCTTTAGGTCTCTTGTAGCCCTTAAAGTCTGGACCATTAAAAGAGCATTTTGTCTTGATAAGAGTGGGGTTTTTGTTCAATTTAATTTCAGTTCAAAGAAAAAAACACTGTGCTTCTGTCCTATTTGGAGCTTGACATACTGGCTATTATAAACTGTCATTGCATGGAAAAGAACTGCACAGAGATCCGTTTACACCAAGGATGATAACTATAAAGGAAATGTTTTGAAGAAACAGTATGTAGTTTTGTGTATTTTTACAACTTTTATTTGCAGTTAAGTAAGTGGAATTCACTATCGTTACTATATTACTGTCGTAATTGTACTGCATAGCTGTCCACATGCATTTGTTGCTGCTGTAAAGTGATGGAAGCTTTCGAAGCTCTGAATCAATTGAGTCAATTGTTTCGTAAAATGATTCACTGTTTCGAAACGTTGGAAACGCCACAGGCTCGGGGTACCCGCTGGTAAAAACAGTGTAAAATTAACGAAAACTCAGCCAAAACACGTCTAATGACAACTTTTACATGTTTTCATGAAAGTTTATGTATGTATTAAATGTGATCTACTGTATAATTAATTTGACATTTAATTAGGCCTACACATAAAATTACATTTCTTAAAAATTAACCTACAAAATAAAACGCCATATAGCAGTGAATTGGAATTTTGAAACATTTTGAAACCAAGGTTTGACGTAATGAAGCTTCGTTTGCTGAATTCACGTGACTTGATCTCCGAACCACCGTTTCGAAGCTTCACGAAGCAGCATTGCGAAATCGCTGATCGTTGCCGCCCTTCTTGCGGAATTTCGTACCTGCGCACCAAACTTACTCTCAGAACGGACTTTTGGAAAGAAATGGAAGATACTCGTCGTATTAGTATAAGTCAGTGTACCGAAAGAATGATGTTGAAACTGATATTTCAAGGTAAAATGTACATAGGGTTGCTTTAATAATAGTTCTAATTCTATGAGAATGGTGAAGTTCACATCTCTATTAGGCTAAATACATTGAAATCACTTAAACATTGATATCACTTTTTTTTTCCCCCAGCTAAAGAACGTTAAAAACATTGACTTTAAAGAGCACACGGGAATTTGAAAACCGCGGCGCATGCTTTGAATAAATAGAACGTTATCGTCCCTTGGAGTTTTAAGCCCCGTTCACACCAAGAACCATAACTATAAAGATAACGATATTAGCGTCCACACCAGCGAACGATGTCGTCTGTTTTTTCTAAGAATATGCTTTCTGCCGCTTTAAATTCTCGAGCTCATTATAGCAGGATTGATTCTGATTGGCTGTCAGTGTTTTTATTGTTCATCAGGTCATTGTTCTGAAAGTCATTCCAACGATATAGTTTCTCTGTGCCTTTATCGGTATAGCTGTGGTGTGGACTCTGCTATTATTTAATACTGAGAAGGATTTTTAGATCTATATCTTTATCGCTACCTTTATAGTTATCTACGTTGGTGTAAACAACCCTTTAGCCTATTGTTGTTGGGTTTTTTTTTTTTTATAGATAATGATATTATATATCTTTATTTAATTTCTGAACTATTTCTCTACAGATCAGGACAATAAGAAGAGCAAAGCATTTTGTACACAGGTGTCATCCGGTCCAGAATTCCTCCTAACAAGGAATCACAAATGAACACTGCACAAATTAATCTTTAGTCAGAAGAGCTTAAAGATGCTCCAATAATTTGAGCACTAGAGCTGTGCTGCTAATTTACTTTTTATTGGCACTCTGCATTAAACTGTAGTGCCTAATTACTCATTTCTAGTAATCGGGCTGAACCTGAGGCTGCTGACTTTAGCAGTACAGTGCAAACAATAATTAGGTCAATGGCACATTATTTTGGCCAGTGAGCACTGAAATTGGAAGGGAAGCCTCTTAAACATGTCCTCTGGCAGTGAGTCTAGTTCACGTTCATTTTACAAATGCATGCAAGAAATCAATACTATTATTAAGAGAAACGAGAAATGCTGTTGGATTTAGTGAGAGAGTTTAGGCTGATAACAACACAAAGTTGAATGAATACTTAAGATACATGTTACGTGACTACAGTTTTGCGTTTGTTTGCGTTCATGTGCTCACAAATTTATTTTGAAATTGTTTCGTTTTCAATAATATGCATATAGTAAACATACTGCCATTGTGTTAGTCATTAAATTCATGCAGGTCCATTTGCATAGTTTTGTTGTTCATGTATGTTGTATTTGCAATAGCCAAAATTGATGCATTAATATTAGGTTATTTATATATGTAAAAATGAAAAGACAGCTATATGGGAAGGTCATTTTAGTGACATTGACCTATAGTTTATATATATATATCTATATATATATATGAGTCAAAGACGTAAAAAGATGTCCGCATCAAAAGAAATTTACAAAAATGATTTTATATCCATAGAAAGCACATTAAATGTAAGTAAAGTGTCTACTTTTAAGGTTTTAAATATGTTTTTGGAGAATAAAATGTCATTCAGTGTAACACAATATTTATGTAAAAAATCAAACAACATGCTTATTTTGACTTGTTCATATTAAAATATATAAAAGAATAAGGGAGCATATTAAATTTTATTGTGTTTTAAATGAGTAAAAAATTCTTACTGACAAATAGGCAAAACCTAGGATAGTGGCAAATTTTAAAAATGTAAAATTACAACTAATTAGTATCTGGGGTGAAAGCAATTAAGTCTTTTAATATGTCATAAATTGATTTTTGTTGTAAACATGCCTGACAAGACACTGAATGACATTTTACTGGGTGTCTTCTGTAAATCAGGGTGTATGATATTTATTTTGTGCTCAGAAAAACAAAAACAAAATTGTAATTTAATTAAACAGAAAACTTTTTTGGGGAAAAACAACAATTAGAGCAGTATTACACTTACTGTTTTTATGCTTAAACCCTTTTTTGTCTTTGACCCATATATATATATATATATATATATATATATATATATACGTATATATATATAATTTTTAGTATTTTGAATTCCTTTTTATATTTTCTGTTTTCAAGTTTAATTTAGTTAATGCTTTAGTAATTTTGTTGTTTTTGTCATTTTTTGTAGTTTATGCCTGTATAGTCTATATTTCTAATTTATTTTTTGACTTCAGTTTTAGTTTATTTTAGTACATCAAGAAATACGAGAAATGCTGCCTTATAGCATCTAGCTCAAGTAAAATAAGTTGAAGTGTTTTATGTTTTATTTAATTTCAAGTAACAATAATTTTGTTGTTCTAGTTGTAGTTAGTCTTTGGTGTTATAACGTTTCTTTTATTAAATAAATAAAGAGTTATATTTAAGTTTCACCAAAATGCTGAAAGATATTTATTTTTATATGTAGATATTTGCTCCATATTTCAACCGAAAGCCAATGCATAAAAGTAATTTTTATGTGCTACGAAGATATTTTTCACGGAAATTTGGAGTCGTTTGGCGAAACGACTCGAATCTTTTAAGTGAATTGCGAACCGATTCGCTGACATTTGAATTCATTCGCGGAAATGAATCAAACTTACCAACTCAAACGCTTTTGCTACTCAAATCAAGTTTTATTCAGAGATGCTGATAAAACTCCATGAAAGAGAAAGGCTTGCTTGGAAGCAACGTGCAATGAAGCGGTGTTCTGGAAACTTAACCAAATTAAAATAGCGATTCACGATAGTACACGATATTGTTGCTTTGCGCATGATAAATATGCAGTGAATATTTCGACATATCGCCCAGCCCTAGTTGAGTGTGTAGAGTTCAGTCAGTGATGGGTTAAATGAGCTCGAGCTGAAGGGCTCATCATATCTGAGGCAGCAGAAGGAAACGCGCTCAACATTTGCGCTCCGATCCTCCAGCGCGACGCGTCTCTCTCCAACTCGCAGGAATAAACTACATCACTCTCATCGCTTCAGCCCTGCGTGGATGTGTCTTTAAACACCGAGCGCCTCCACACGGTCCAGCTGATTCAGATTCGGTCTCTGGAGGGTCCATTTGGATGCTGGACCCCGGAGCCGCGTCCTTCCCAACAGGCTGAGCACGATGCCCGGCCATCACTGGATATAAATGACAGATCCAAGTGTGTGTGACTTCAGTGCACCGAACCAGAGGCTGCATGGGAGATGAACGCAGCCGCCAAACATCAGCCTGATCTGCTAGAGAGACCCGCCAGCCTCCTGGTACCAACATGGGTAAGACAAGCAGATCCAACTCAACTTAATGTACTGACAGATCACAACAGGCGCAAAACACATCAGCTACTTTTTGGCTCGTGTATATGCAGGGGGGATGTCATAAAAATGCGGTGTCAGATGGGTTTAGATTACTAGAGCAACTTGCTTAACTAACTTTGCTATGGATGAGATCACGTTTTGGAGAGTTGGTGGCTGATTTGTATGAATTGTGTAGAAAAGATAATACTCGAAGATTTATTGCAGAATTATTACATTTGAGTCAGTTATATTGAATGTTAATGCTGTTTAATTGTCTTTTGAGTGCACTGTCATTTATGCATTTGAAAAGATAGTGGGAATGACGTTTGTAGTTACAGATCTTATATGATGAAATATTACTATACTCAGTTTGCAGTGAACTTTTTTGCAGCTTTTTAGGCTTTATTTTAGGTTATTTTTTAGACAGCTAGGTTTTATTATCCTTTGACTTCACCTTTTTTGTCATATACTGTGTGCATTTTAAAAAGGTGCTTTGCAGATGAAGTCAGCCAATTATTTATTTATTTTTTTTGTGGATGGCACACTCGACATTTCTGAGCACTTAGTATATTTGGGCTTTTAGACATTTCTAGGTTTATACAGTGTATTTATGGAATATATTGACATTTTTGCACTAAAAATAAGGTGCAAAGTCAGTCTATGCCAGAATATAATAATTAGGGTTTTTAATGTAAATGAGGTGTGGGTGAAAGAGGGTCAGATAACGAGTTATTAATGTGAAATAAATGGGATTTTTTTTTTTTTTGCAACAGCATTGGTGATTCAGAAAACAACAATAAAACCATGCAGGAAATGTTGCATAATTGACAGAACAAATCCTAGTAGATTTGAGGTGACAGTGTAATCTCAAGGCAAAATGAGTTTTTTGTGCTATTGTTCCCATTTGCTGTATTCCTGTTTGTGGAGATAATGATGTGTGACAGTGTGGAGTAGCTTCATTCGCACTATTCTTGAGGTGTTCGGAGATGTCCTCTCAAAGGATTTCTCGGTGAATGCATTGAAACGGCTGTTAGAGATTGCTGCTTGCTTGCTTGCTTTATTTGTTTTAACACGTCCTGTCCTATTTCTGGTGCCCGTTTGTGGTTTTTCTTAATTGGTAAATGGAGTCTTGCCAGTTGCACTGCGGTATGCCTTTATCAGATTGGAGGGGTTTGAAGGGTTTCCTGAGGTATCGATAAATGCTGGCTCACTGCTTTTGGATTTGAAAAGAACTTGCAGTTTTTGCCCAAAAACAGAACCTCTGGGAAACCTTCAAGAGATTGGATGTCTGTAAGAACAGAAATCAATGATAATTTTTCATTTTTCCTCATGAATTTGGTCCTGAGCTGCATCCAGTTACTGAAATTATTCTATTGACACCAGAGTGTCAACACCAGAGATATTGAGATCAGAGTGTTATTTCATTGAGAAACACAGTTATTCTTATCCCGTTTTTGTATCCCAGAGGTGTACAGATGTGATTTGTAGGCTTCACCTTTGATCTGATTTTTGGCTGATCTTTCAGATGAACTGTGGTCGTGTGATCGTCATGAATGCAGTTGAGTGAATGATGAGGGTTGCCAGGTCTGCATGACAAAGACTCGCTCAAATCTCAAACTATACCACTTACAAAGCATTGATTTTAAAGTCCTTATTATGTATCATGTATGTATTATGTATCAGCTTTCTTTCTTTTGCAGTTCGTGGTGAGAAGACAAAACCCAACAGCATCATCATTGCTAGATGTCTTGGAATATTTAGGCAGCTTTAGAGGGTTGCTTGGATGATGTAAATGCGTGCAGTACTGTGCTGCTTTTTTCATTTTCCCGCAGATTTACATACCTATAGAATAGAAATGATGTAAGTGTAATTATTTCAAACAAAGATTGTATGTAAAAATACTCATGTATGCATAGTTTTACTTTTATTTTACTTATTATATGTGGTATAAGTAATAGTATGCTTTGTCAAACCTCCAAACCTTGCAAAATATATGCAAATTTTTATTTATATTTACTTACATAATATGCTAAAAAAATTTTCAGTGAATCAAGCCTTGCAATTTTTATGCATATTACTTATATTTTCTTATAAAACATGCAATATAATGTCAAGCCATCAAACCACATTGCAAAATGCATATTTTCACTTATATAATATGCAGCATAATTAATAGTATGCATTGCCAAACCATCAAACCTTGCTATACAGCATGTATGCATTTTTACCTATATTTACTTTTAAGTAAATATAAGTAAAAAAAAAAAAAAAAATGCATGCATCCATTACAGCATGGATTCATATTTTTTTGCTTATATTTGTCAAAATTGTTTGTCAGCGCATGAAAACTTGCAATATGTAAGCATGTTTTTACTTATAAAACGTGCAATAGATTGTCAAACCATCAAACCTTGCAAAGTGCATGCATATTTTTACTTATATAATATTCAGCATAATTAATAGTATGCATTGTCAAACCATCAAACTTTGCAATATGTACACATATTTCTACTTATATTACATATTATATAATATACTTTAATAGTATGCTTTGTCAAACCTTGCCATACAGCATGCAAATTTTTACTTGTATTTACTTACATAATATGCATTATAAGTAATAATATTTTTTTGCCAATGCATAATTATGTATGCATATTTTAAGGTTATTTATGTATGTAATATGCACTAGGCTTTGTCAAATCATCAAATTGTGCACTAAAAACAATTTAAATGAGTTCAAATCCATGGAAAAGCTGCAGAATTGGCAACTCTGCAAGCAGTGTTGTATATAAACTGTGTATTGATTTATTTATTTCATCTCTATGTCAGAATGAATGAAGATCATTTCCATTAGGTTATTAGTCTTGCAGCAGATGAACTTGCATAACTGCCACCAGAACAAATGATGTGTCTTACATGTGTACTTGTGCAGATTGGCTTTGTAAATCTGCCATGTAATCTAACCAGCTCTTATTTATATTTGTGAGATTTGATTCAGATCAAACTCACACACGTGTCTCTCTGGAAACACTGCTGGAAAGTTATTGTGTGCTTGTC
Organism: Tor tambroides; assembly: GCA_021397915.2. Taxonomy (NCBI): domain Eukaryota; kingdom Metazoa; phylum Chordata; class Actinopteri; order Cypriniformes; family Cyprinidae; genus Tor; species Tor tambroides. The sequence continues at coordinate 9,157 of JAFVLL020033831.1, read as the reverse complement.
TTTGAGATTTGGAGACTCTGCTAAATGCGCCCTACGGAGGCTGTGATTGGCACATGAATGTTATAACCTTAAAAGTCACAAATCTTTTATTCATGTTCTGCAGAACAGGATTCAAGGTTTTCAGCTGCTAGTTGGAGCTGTATTTCTGACAGGTTTAGTGGTGGGAAAGCGATGGTTTACAGTCAACCAGCAGGCCTTTACTGGTATTCATAAACCTTGGTAAGAAAATTTAGATTTTTTTTCTTTTAAGAAAATAAGAGTGATGTTTTTCTGAGCAAAACTTACTGCAATGAGCTAATGTGTTGTGGGAGTATTGCAACAGTAAGGGTTGTTAGCAAGGGTAGTTAGTTGCTATGTGGTTGCTAGGGTGTTTTGTGTTGTTACTGACTGATTCTCCTGTGATCTTCTGGTTTCCAGATATGATTTGGGAGAAAATGGTGTGTCTGATCCCTTAGTAAAGCAACAACATTTGAGGAATCAGCAGGATGAATTAGGCATGAAAGTTTAACTCTATAAAGTCTGCTGTATCATATTTGACACACAAGTTCTCTAAATGATAAACATGATCAAAACTTTGCTGAAAGCTCCACCTTCAGCTGGTGCTTCACGTGTCTTTTTGCTGTCAAATCTTTACTGATTTTTATCAAGTAAAATGTCAGAATAACTGTAGTTATATTTCCAGATGAACACTTGCTGGACTGAAGCAGCTCAGCTTTACTTGATTCTCCATCAATCATTTTTTAGTCTCAAATCTGATCATCAGGATCTTTTGAGGAAGGTTTGTTTCCAGAAGCTTTACTTTTACTGTTCCTCAGCGGAGGAATGATCTTCAAAAGCCTCCAAAACATCTCACTTCTTTTGAGGAATGTTTATTTTATTCATCTCTCAGTCAGCATTGGATTGCATTTCATTGTGTTTTGGTCATCACATAATGCATTTGAATATCATTTTACTTACATTTTACTATATTTTCTAACTTCATATTTTTGCCATGTTTTCCAATATATCTAAACATTCTTAAAACATAAAATATTGACTTCGGAAACAAAATGACTGCAGATATTACCGTTTTCTGAAAAAAGTATCAAAATGTATTTTTTTCTTTTAAACAATCTGTCAATGAGGCAAGAGAAATAAACTTATTTAAATAAAATAATAATAATAAAAAAACAAAAAAATAAAACTTATTTCAAAAGGAAAATAATTATTTTTCTTGCCCCATTGGCAGATGTTTTTTCTCGTTTTAAACAAAAACTCACTTCATTTTGATGCATTTTTCAGAAAACAAGGCTTATGTTATTTTTCTTCTCAAGTAAATGTAGCCATCTTATTTTAAGCAAGCATGTTTGCAATGGAAAACATTCTAAGTAAGAAACATTTTACACGCTATAAGACATACAGTATTATTGGAGATATGGAGTGATGACTGATTTATATCATTTTAATGTAAGTACCTGCTGTTATAAAGATCTCATTGATTTACATAACAAGCATCAGAATTTCATCATACAAATATCAGCATCTGCACCAAATCACATATTTTTGCTCAGTTTGAGTCTCTGAATAATTGAGTCTCTGTTTTTCCTCTTTATTCTCACTGTATCAAACTAGCCATAAGCCATAAAACTTGACATATCAAACATGAATCTCAACAAAAAACAATGCAAACTTCCAAATGGTTCAATAAAAATATGATTTCATATGTCAGACTTTACAGGGTTAGCGGTTTTATCACATCAGTGGCTTCACAAGCAGCACTAATAATTGCATTATGAACATAATGAATCTGATACACAGCATTTGGCCATTTTCAGCTCCGCTGCAACGCAAATCTATTGCGATTCGTCCTCTGGGGCCGCGGTGATTTACTTCCAGCGTGACGTGACGGATTATAATGGAGTCACAGCCGGGCAATTAGTCAACCTTCATATAAAGCTGCATGTGACCTGTTGGGTGTCGTCTTTATCTGTGAATCGCCACTGCGGCGTTTAATATCCCTCCCTCTCGCCGTAATACACACTCAGCTCTTAAACGACCGTCTATTATTCTGCAAACACTCTATTAATACTGTCCCGATATGTTTACTCAGCCTGTAAAAAGACGGCTCTTTTCTGCCACGTCTTTGTCAGCGAGCCCAGCCTTGCCTTTTCATTTCCATTTTGATTCACGACAGGTATGAATTTAAATGAGCTCCATTTCGCATTTGGAAACTTACCTCGCCTAAATGTTACTCCCTAACGCAGAGTTTGATGATTGCAATGTTTTTCGAGAAAATGAGGGTGCCGGGAGCGCCGAGTGTGAGATAATCAAGGATGCGTGTTTTATTAATAGGGTTTCATTAGTTGGTTATTGATGCAGAATTGGTCATATGAAATATTGTAATGTAATATTGAGTTTGCATGCTGGAAGCGGCTTTGACCTTTACTGATAAGACTTGGCATGCTGAAGCACGGGGTGAACAGAGTGATGTTTTTCCTCGCTGTGTGGGTAGCGAGGATTTCCATACGAACACAAAGGGTTCGAGTTCAAAGACAAAGCCTTTATTCCCAGGGGTGGAAAAAGTACGGAGATTTTACGCCTGAGTTGAACTGGATGCTGTCGATTTTGTTTTGTTAAGAGTCAAACTGTGTGGCCAAGAACACACTTGAGTTCAAAAGTTTGGGCCAGAAAGTTTTTATTTCATTTATTTCTTTTTTAAGAAATTAGTTTTATTCAGCAAGGATGCATTAAAGACTTTTACATTGTTGCAGAAAATTCTATTTCAAATAAATGCTGTTCTTTTGAACTGTTTATTCATCAAAGAATCCTGAACAAAATTATGGTTTCATCAAAAAATGATTGTTTTTCAACATTGAAAATAATAAGAAATAAGAAATATTTTTAAATATTTAACTTTACGTTTAAGTACTAAAATAACTAAAACTAAGTAACTAAAAATATAACGTAATATAATAATAAGATTATATATATATATATATATATATATATATATATATATATTAGGGCTGTCAAACGATTAATCGCGATTAATCGCATCCAAAATAAAAGTTTTTGTTTACACAATATATGTGTGTCTTCTGTATATATTTATTTTGTATATATAAAGACACACGCATACAGTATATATTTTGAAAATATTTACATGTATTTAAAAGTTTATATTTATATTCATATAATTTATATTATATAAAAATATATTTAATATAACATGTTTTTCTTAAATATATACATGCATGTGTTTGTATTTATATATACATAATAAATATACACAGTATACACACATATATTATGTAAACAAAAACTTTTATTTGGGATGCGATTAATCGCGATTAATCGTTTGACAGCACTAATATATATATATATATATATATATATATATATATTATAAATGATACAACTAATATTTAAAAAAATAGACAAATATATAAAAAATATTATAACACAACAAACTTACAAAAATACTTGTTTAATAAATTAACAAAAACTAATCCATAGTTAAAAAACCCTAATCTATGTATATCAATGATAATAAAATAACAATTTTCAATACTGATGATAAGACAAATCAGCATATTAGAATGATTTCTGAAGGATCATGTGACACTGAAGACTGGAGTAATGATGCTGAAAATACAGCTTTGATCACAGCAATCAATTACATTTTACAATATATTCACATAGAACACAGCTGTTTTAAATGGTAAAAATATTTCACACTATTACTGTTAGTTACTGTATTTTGAATTCAATAAATGCAGCCTTGGTGAGCATAAAACCCTTAGAAAATACTTATAGAAATAAGTATTTAAAAGTAAAGTAAATGTTTTCTTTGCATCTTTTTGAAATGGATTTACTAGACTTTCTCATTAAACTCAAACATGTTACTTGAAATTGTTAAACTTGAGATTCACCCTCAGTTCATTTTGTAGCTGTTGCACTCTTTTAATTGAAGCCTTTTGCTTTAGGTCAGTGACTGTGTTGTGCTGACTGATGAGACGTGTCTTCACAAGGACGAGTGACCGTAGTTGTGTCCACATGCACTGAAATAGATGTCATTGGCTGTATGAGTTCAGCCGGGAGTGTAATTTGATGGGCTTTGTAAGCTCAGTTTAATGGACAAAAAGATGAAAGAAATCATGATGACCTGCAAAAACTGTGCTTTGTACTTTGGAGGCCTAAATGGAATTGTAAGGAATAAAAAGCATCATTTTTGACTTAGAAATGTAGCTGCGTAACAATACAGGGATTCAGATTCAATAGTGCTTGAGTAAAGTATGAAAATCCTCTGAATAATTTATATATTCGACAGATGATTTTATATAAAGTGACTTTTTACACACAGTACATGTGTTCCCTGAGATTTGAGCCATGACCTTGCCATTGCTGCCACTATAAATGTAGAAACTAGTCAACAATAAGTAAGTCTGTCCAACCTTTCAACTAGTAAAGCATGCATGATTTTGGTTGCCTTTAGTTTAGTGATGATTATGCAAAAGTGTTAACCACTATGCAGTAGTTAGCCTTGTAAAGCCTGACATATGAAATAATAGTCAGAAAAGCCATTTTTTAACAGGTCATTGAACATTCCTAGACAAAATATGAAAGAATCTAAAAAACTAAAATTTGCATATGTATTTTTTTTTTTTATATATGTATTTGATATGGCAGGTTTTATGGCTGATACAGTGAGAATTGGGGAGGAAAAAACAGCTCTGTTTTATTCAGAGACACAAACTGAGCCAAAATATACAATCTGGTGCAGATGCTGATATTTATATGATGAAATTCGGATGCTTGTAATGTAAATCAATGAGATCTTTATAACAGGATAGCAAATACTGACATAAAATGATCTAAATATCAGTCATCACTCTATATCTCCAATAATACGTCTTAGTAAAATGAGATTGAAATGATTCAAACATATAATGCAATGCAATGCAATGCTGATTGAGAGATGAAGAAATAAACACTCCTCAGAAGATGTGAGATGAAGATCATTCCTCCACTGAGGAACAGTGAAAGTAAAGCTTCTGGAAACAAACGTTCCTCAAAAGATCCTGATGATCAGATTTGAGTCTAAAAAATGATTGATGGAGAATCAAGTAAAGCTGAGCTGCTTCAGTCCAGTAAGTGTTCATCTGGAAATATGACTACAGTTATTATGATTTGATAAACCAGTAAAGATTTGACAGCAAAAAGACATGTGAAGCACCAGCTGAAGCTGGATGTTTGTATAATTACACTACAAGAGCTTTTACTTGATGTAAAACTCTAAACTATCAATCAGACGATAGAAGGCATGGAGTAGATTGTGTGCAACAGGTTTAACATTAAAGTTTTGATCATATTGATCATTTAATAATGTTTGCAAAATAATAAAATGTAACATTCCACTGAATGTTGTCTGTAACATTCACATTTTTGAAACATTCAAAAAACGGAATGTTTTGAACAGTCAGTAATGTTCTCATAATTGAAAGGGAACGTCAGCGGAACATTCATATTATTGTTAGTGAATGTGTTTCAGATGCTGTTTCAAACTGCATCGTCCCGCTGCTCTGCTGTAGTTCATGTTTAGAAGAGTAAATAATGATTATAGATCACTCGGCTTTACTCTTCTGCTCGAATTCTACCTGCTTGAATGATTTCTGGCTGAGATACGGTAACTACTTTCTACAGCGACGTGTTTGAGATTCCCTGCCGAGAGCGTCTGTTGAGAATGCATTGAATTTATTACAGCCTGCGGCTTCACAGTGGCCATCAGGGTAATTTGATTGATCCGTGTGTCGTCCGCGGCCACTTTCCACATAGATTATCAGAATGACTGCACACTTGAACTCTGTGATTGGCACGTCTTTGATATCTGAACACTCAGGACACACACGACCCGTTTAATTGTTCAGACACTTTCCCTTTCAAATGCTTTTATGGTTACATAAGGTGCAGACTTTAAATCTTCATGCAAAAGCATCTGTATTGACTATTACTGCTGTCCTCAAAGGAGAAAGACTATATCCAAGGCATTCCAGCCCTGCAGCGGTGCGACATTATCGGCTGTGATCTGATCTCCAGACAGCAGTTGACCTTCATTCTTCTTTTAATTATTATCTTGATTGAAGCCGTCCAGTGGCGCTCTCTCGTCCGCCTTTGTAGTGAATTCAAATTAGAGGCAATATTTCACAATTACAATGGCAAACACTTAAAAGTAATCATCGTTTGAAGCAGATAATTGACTTTAAAGGTGTTTAAAATCACAGATCTTACAAATCAAACTTTTTGTCGCTTGATAAGGTCATTTTCAGACAGCAGTAGATAGGGGTGGGCGGCGTGACTAAAGCCTTATGTCATTCTGTGAGTAATTCTGGATCCAAGTGACGGTGTGCATCACAATATAAGAGTTATTTTTGCTTGGAGTTCTATGAAAAGTGATTTATATAAAGTAGACGTGTGGAAATTGATCATTTTCTCTTTCAAAAGCCAAACTGAGAAAAACTCATTTGTTTTTTTAAAAGGATTTTAAAAAAAAAAGTCTCTTCTGTTCACAAAGGCTGCATTTATTCGAGCGAAAATACAGTAAAAACTGTGAAATATTATTGCAAATTATAATAGCTGTTATATGTATAGCTGTATCTATGTAACTACATTCTGAAATGTAATTTATTACTGTGATCAAAGCTGAATTTTCAGCATCGTTACTCGTGTCACAGGATCCTTCAGAAATCATTCTAATATTCTGATTTGATGCTCAAGAAACATTTCTGATTATTATCGATGTTGAAAACAGTTGTGCTGCCCAGTTTTTTGTTTTTTGGAAACTGATGCTTTTTTGTTTGTTTGATTGTTTTTCGGATTCTTTGCCGAATAGAAAGTTGAAATAGAATTTTTGTAACAGTGAAAAAGTCTTTACTGTCACTTTTAATTCATCCTTGTTGAATAAAAAGTAATAATTTCTTAAAAAAAAAAAAACATCTTACAGACCCAAATTTTTCAATGGTACTGTTAATTTATTGTAAAGTAATGCCTTCATTTTAGTGCCAGGTGAATCATGCCGTGATTAACTTGTGAAATTTTGTCATTACTGAAGCTTTTGAAAACCCTATGAAACAATATTATAAAACAAAGAATAACTTCTACCAAGACCGCTGACCTTATGTTTTGACTTCATTTGTTTTATCTCTATAATCTGCACCCTGCCAATAACACATCAGATATCAGTGCAAAAACATTTGTAATAGTGAAACTAATATTATAAAACTGATTTGTTGAGATACATCCAAAAGAGTGTCTCTACATTATTTGGAGTAGGATTATTATTTGCATAACATTTGTGTCTTTTATGATGGTTTATAAAAGCTTTTTTTTACCCTATAACGTTTGCTGTATCATATTTGATACGCAAGTTCTCTAAACGATCAACATGATCATATTTTGCTGAAAAACGTGTCTAATTCAATCTGATTGATAGTCTGTATAGTTTTTATGAAGAAAAAGGTCTTTTAGTGTAATTGTAAAAGTGTCCACCTTCAGCTGCTGCTTCACGTGTCTTTTTGCTGTCAAATCTTTATAATGACTTTTATAAAGTAAACATCAGAATAACTGTAGTAATATTTCCAGATGAACACTTACTGGACTGAAGCAGATTGACTTTACGACTAATATTTATATAATTTTAAGTATCTGCTACTCTGTTATGAAGATCTCATTGATTTACATTACAAGCATCAGATTTTCATCACTTTTTGATCATAGAAATAGCAGCATCTGCACTAAATTGCATATTTTTGCTCAGTTTGAGTCTCTCAATAAAGCTGAGCTGTTTTTCCTCCATATTCTCACTGTATCAAACTATGTGAGCCACAAAAGCCTGATATATCAAATATGATACTCAACAAAAACACATGCAAACTTTCAAGTGGTTCAATAAACTGTTCCATTTAAAAAATTGTTTTTTTTGTTTTTTTTGTGAATATTGTTGCATATGTCAGGCTTTACCAGGTTAAGGAAAAATATCCACTGTAACACAAGGCATCTCTTTCAAGCTCTCATGCATTCATTGCTTTCTTCTTAAATGCTCCACTGGATGTGCAGAACATCTTCAGATGTCTAGATGCACTTTGTGGAGTTTTTTCTCGGAGTTGGTTCTTTTAAAAATCTGACAGAATCTGCACCGCTTTAAAGTTCCTCCTCGTCTTGTTTGGGATGCATCCCACTCTGTTTTTTCACATTTCACACACGCCACTTGAATATATTTCCAGTATACTGTACCACAGAATCTCATTTCTACCGATGCATGCTATACACTCCGTCCCAAGAGTGGCTTTCTATGGGATTTATTCTAGAATGCACAAAAGCATGATTTGAAACGGCGATGCATTTCTCCCGAGTTATTTCTGATTCCAGGCGGCGTTCAGTAGAAGACATGAAAACCAATATGGACAAAAGCAACATATGCCATATGTCCCTTTCCCTAGAGGATCTGCTCTCATTGTGGTCAAACGCAGGCAAGATATTCAGATGCATCTTCAGTGTAGACGTCTTGTGGATGTCATATTTATTCATATATCATGCACTGTGTATTTTGGGAGTTTTTCCATTGTCATAGTTTCCATAGGTTAGATGCTATTTCTTGAAACAAAATGCAATGTGAAAAGTACCATATAAACTAGCTGATTTGCATTTGCTGTAGGAAATGTGATGCTGCTTTCCTGTCTGAGTTGATACTGTTGGATATTTCATGAGATCATGATAACTTTATAACTTTTTATGTAGTATATGCATATATATATATATATTAGTGCTGTCAATCGATTAAAAAAAATATAATTAACCTAACATTAAAGTTTTTAAATAGGCTTTTATATTGCAACAATTCCACATTCAATCTTCAAATTAATGTACAAACAACATAAAGACAATATATTTTTTAATATTTGTTTAATGGCATTTTTTTATGACTGAAGGCCAGTATCACTGATACCAATACGGATTTCTCTATAAAATTGCCCCCCCTCTTAATATTTAACCATTGACTATAGCCATTCAACATTATAATTGAGAGCTATCTGTCATGATATCAGGAAGAGGAAGCAGTTGCGGGTGAAATATACAGTTTATTGAGACAGATGGAAACACAGACAGAGATGGATTAGGGCTG